>MIQA02012677.1:0-17018 GCA_001887855.2 Sclerospora graminicola | reverse complement strand
CATGGGTTTTACTGTATATTGGGGGTGAGTCTATGAAAATGTTAGTGTTTTACACATAAGTTTGGTATTTTGCACATAATTTTGGGTGACTTTTTCCGAATGCCTGTCATAGGCGACCCCAGCAATTTTGACAGGGTTTTGTAGTACCGTGGAAACATAGGTGCCGCCTTTGACATGCATTTTACGGTACCAGTACGAAACACCTCTCACGTTTCATCTAACGTTACCAATGACACAGCGCGATCTCCTAAAGGTTACGGCGAGTCAGTTTGACTTTATTATTTTAGTCGCATGTATTAAATGGGCTTGATTCTTTCAGGGACGCGTGAAGCGTTTGCTAAAAGAGCAGAAGGATATGGGCCAAATGGGGGAGTCGGCTGTGCTTAGCTGTGGTAATGTAGCTTCTTCTTTGAAGGGATAAGCTTGTTTTTTATCAACTCCGTTTTCAATGATGAGCCTCGGTGCTGCGCATTTTCGTAAAGGATTTGGCAAGCGAAATGCTGAAACAATCGACAGAGGGTCGTGGGCTGACACCTATTGAGTTGTACGACAGTTCCAGGAAAGCTGCATTGTTTTAACCGAACTCGTTGACACGCGTTTTTGATATTTGTCACTAGAAAGAAGAGTGTACTGGCTAATGAAAATCTCAGTTTTTTACACGAGAAAGTGATGGCTATTGATGAGAGTGCTGTCAAGTATCACAAGCCAGCGCGCAGTCAAAAGAAGCGTGCCCCAGTGTCTGTATCTCAGAAGTGAGTAAAGTATCTGGCTGACTTTGGATTATTTATTAGCAAACAATCGCTCAATTCTTACGATTTCTACACACCCATAGGTCGTCAACGAAGAAATCGCGGACAACAAAGGCAGCAACGACATCTAAACCCGCAATAAAAACAAAAGCAATAAAGGCAGCTAAAGCGGCGGACATGGAGCCCAAGAAACGGCCGGATGCTGCTCAAAGCACTGCTGTCCAAGCGTCGGCAATACAAAAAACGCAACCTCTATTAATTGAGGAAGACGAAGATTACGACGAAAGTGACAGCGATGCGTAAGATTTTGAGAGACGGTAAGCAGTGTGAAGTACATTCTTCCACACGCACGATACTTTCAAAAGCAACAATCGTCGTCTATGAATTCAAAGTCTATCTTGTGTGCCACATAGCTTTTGACTAACATTTCAAGCCATCTTTTGGGTCGATGTGGCATCCAACAATGACTGCCAGGTGGGACCAAAAAGCATGTCACGTGACGGAGATCGACGAATATTAGCTTGTGGTGGTGGCGTTGTGAATGGCGTCGGAGCTGTATCGTTCGAATTCGCAGTGGCAGTAGTCGGGTTGGGAGCACGAGGTGGCAGAGCTGCCGAATTCTTCGCTGTTGTTGGAGACGTCTGCTTATCGATAGGAAAGAAGAAGTCATGCATGCGAGCAACAACGTCATCTGCGTCCTTCTGCTGAAGAACGAACGACAGGTTCAAATCTTCGGCGGATTCACTCAGCAACAGCACGTCGTAATTCTCGAGTACATTGAAAACGCAGCCGAGCTCGGCAAGAGCCTTACGCAAGCCACGACCCACAATCGAAACCACTGAACAGTCTTCGAACACGCGTACCGTGGAGTGCTCGTTCAGTGATTCGAGCAACTGTTGAAAGGGGGCACCTTCAATACCACCAGGAATGTGGTCGAGTGTCACTGTCACTGAAAATTGCGATGTTGCAATGAGATCCACCGAAATGCCGCAAGACTCGAAAGGAGCAAAGACTTTAGCCAAGAAACCCGACGTGCCGCACATGTTGAATGCCGTAATGCTGAGCGTGGTCATGTTCTGACGCTTGACCACGGCCAAAATCTTCGGACTACCACTTGCAGCCTCATCCTTTTCAGTAGCAGGACAAATGACAGTCTTCGCGCCATTCGGGTCATTGGTGTTTCGGATCTCTAGCGCAACCTTTCCCCATTGCGCTGGGATGATGCAACGAGGATGAAGCACCTTGGCGCCCATGGCAGCCAACTCCTGCGCCTCACGGTAGTCAAGACTCTTGATAAGACGCGCATTAGGTACATATCGTGGATCAGTCGTAAACATACCGTGCACGTCCGTCCAGATTTCATACTTCTCAGCACTTAGTAGCGCCGCAAACAGCGATCCTGACGTATCACTGCCTCCACGTCCCAACACACACGTTGCACCCGTGCTCGTGCTTGCAATAAACCCTTGTGTAAGCACTACGCGCTTGCCATTTGCTGCCTTCTCCCCTTGTTCCGTGTCTTGACGGGGGTTTACTTCTGCCTGCAGATAACGATCTTCCTCGGACTTGGCAGTAGTCGAGTCACTCACCAAAAGATCTCTAGCATCCACTCTCTCCACGTCCACTAGTCCGTTGTGGACCATGATGCACCGACCCAAATGTGTTGATAGCAGCTCTCCGAAGGCAAACACGCGCGCTTGAATGCGGGGAGAAGCTTCTTCTGTGAGCCGAATACCCTCCAATACCCGAACAAGATTTTTGAGTTCCTCCAGTAATGGATGCAGCATTTTCGGCAATAGCGGGTTAATAGGAGACGTGGAGAATGATGATCCGTCATCATGACCCAGCACACTGTCAAGCCACAGCTTCTGCCATCGATCTCGCATTTCCTCGCTACCTGCGGCTTCCTCCGTCGTCGGCAGTAATCCCACATCATACGCCAATGAGAAATGCTGCAGTACGATGTCAGTGACCAGTTCGATGTGACTGCTGCCTCGCTCACTGGCAAGTACCAATGCCCGCGTAAGTTTGTTCGTAACCTGAGACAAAGCCGAGATGGTCACCCATACACGGGGAGACGAGGGAGACTCGAGGTGTGCACGGATTTGGTCACAAATACAGCGCCATCGAGCTGCGGTGGATACGCTTGTGCCGCCAAATTTGAGTACCACCCATGGAGATAATGAAGCCATTTGTTGCAAAATGATGCAATGGTCAACCAGTATCGTGCGTTTTTGTCAAAATTTAGTCAAAATCTCAATTTTTATGCTTTTCTGTACCACTACTGTCGTTTTCTGTACAGTTCCGTCCTGTTGGTAGTACCGGTTGAAAGGTACCGGTATTACTTAGTATTTACAATTATGTAAAGTAAACAAAACGTGCTCAAGTCGATATTTAATCAAGAAAACGTTTTTAACAAGCTAACTTTGACGGTTTCTTTCTCGACAAGTGTTAGTAAGTAATTGAAGCAGCTACTGTATATCAGTCAAATTGTGTACATGCCTGGGGACCTTCAATGTCAAAGCTGATGAATGTCTTCAGAAATGCCAGTGAGATAGATAGAACTATTTAATAAGAAAGTCTTGATTGTCATTAGTCAAAGCAATTAATGAGTAATCTCCACAAGTAGATTCTCCTGTTCGACGTTGTTGGTCGCCTCAGAGCTGTCACCAGAAACGGCAGAGAATTAGTCTTTGTAATTCATACGTACCGGCTACTACAAGAGTCGAAAATTTTTGGCTTGCCAAAAACAGAGCTTATAAAAATAAGTACCCAAAACGCGTACTCAGATATTTGTGGACTGTACAAAACTGGATATTCTGAACACGTCGACCGTTTTAGTTGCTGGTTGTTTGTCGCGAGAACACTGTCGTAACGGTGACATTTGGTGCCCGTTACTATAACATCCAGGATCCTGCACATGTTTGTTTAAAAAACTTGTCGTCCACCCCGTGTCGTATCGTTGTAGGGCTCTATGTGCAACATGTCGCTTTCCTTTTTCACACTTGATCTCTCTCATCAATATATCAGCTTGATACAAATTCCTACATATTGCATATCTTTTTCTCAACTCGATTAAGTATCCCTGGAATTTCCCTCCCCCTTTCCTCAACACAATCACGCGTGGCGGAAGCACAGTGTCAAAAGCGCGAGATAAGTGCGCAGTTCGAACCAGTCAGTCAATAACTCTGTCAGCCTCACGCAATGGCAGCGTTGGCGTGTATTCAGTGGATTCGTGATGAGTTGGAGGCACACGGCGACCTCAAGACGCTCAGTCCACCGCTCTTGGACACCAAATCGATCTGTGAGTTTGTGACGGATGGTCGTGCCCTGTGTCTGCTAACGAACGCGGTGCTGGAGGGTGAAGAGAACGAGCTGCCTAAAAAGTTACAGCGATCGCTTAAGCAGTTGAGTAAGTTCCATGCCCTAGAACGCGTACAGTTCTTTATTAAATGGTGTCGCACACGCGCTAAGCTGGAGGAACACCAGGTTTTTACGACAGTACAATTATTGGACGAAGTGAATGAGACTGCCGTGTCAGAGACTATTGTGGCGTTACGCAATAAAACGCGTCCAGGTCTCAAGGCTACCAATGCGTTAGCCCAGTACTACTTTGACGGAGAAAATAATGTAAATAGTAATAATGCGGCACGCGTGTCGACAAGCAGCACCACCAGCAGTGGCAGCTCTAGCGTAAACAATGCGAGTAAACTCAGCTCTTTCCTGAACAAGTTTCCGTCCGCGCCCAGAGTATCCCAGTCGAAACCGCCCATGAGTCACAACCGCGTGTCTTTGACGTCTAGTGTCGCCAGTAGTAACGCGTCCCCACGGGACTTTGAAGAGCCCGTGCCTGCCGATGAGGACAACAACAATAACAAGTCGCGTCTGCGCGTGCCGTCAATCTTTAAAGGAAACAACAGCAATAGCAACAACAGAAACTCGTACACATCAGCTACGCCACGGAGCAGCATCATAAGCAACGCGTCGTCGTCGGCGTCCACCAGTAAGGAAGAGGGACACGAGATACGATCGCGCTCCTGGTCTAGCAAACTGTCTGCGTTCTCCCGCAGCCACTCGCCGATGTCCAATACATCTACGCCCAAGACGATTTCTGGGGGCGACCTCGACAGCAGCGACACTCCACCATCGTCGCCGCCGGCTTCACCACATAATAGAGTAAGCATCCCCCGTGGCTTTTCTACCCCTGCTTCGAAAGCTCCAAAGTCATCGTCAAAGCTGTCGGCATTTCTAAGCAGCGTCGATACGACATCATCTGTGATTCCTGCGACGAAAGCACCTTCTCAAGACAAGAAAATGCCAGAGCCAGCTGTAGAGTCAACACCAGAAGAGGGCACCGAACCTTTCTCTGAGGATAACCAGGTTGAGGAACAAGAGCAAACAGCAGCTATTGAGATGGACGTTCAGGCTGAAGAAGAGAGCATGGATATGAGTGTAAAGGCTGAGAAAAAACTGCTCAAGAAACCGCCTTCAAGCGCAAAGCTGCTTGCTTTCTTGCAAACTGTAGGAACAAGTAGTAGTATGACGCTTCCCTTGTCGGAAGAAGATGAAGATGACTTTGTGGCGGTGGAAGCAGATGAAGCCTTTTCAGCTGAAGGTGAGTCTTCTGCTGTGGAGGAGGAAGTTGCTCCTTTCGAGGAAGACGCTGTCGAGTCGGAAGCATCAGAAACCGAGGTGAAGGAAGATGCAGCTATGGCAGCTAAAGCGCCTGCTCCTGAAACACACGACGAAGTGGCAGCGGAAGGCCAAGAAACTTCGGAGGAGGAGGTGGAGGCTCCTGAGGAGGAAACCCCGGAGAAGCTCGAGAGTGTTTTCTCTGCTACAGAGCCTAGTCCATTGTCTACAGAAGTTTTGGAAGAAAATGAGCGTCTTGTTGCGGTGAATGCATCTCTGACTCAGAAGTTGGAAGTTGCCGTGACTGCTTTATCTACAAAAGACACAGAACTTGAAGCTCTGAAGCAAGAGATTGACCTTTTGAAGACGCTACTTGCAAAAGAGCAAATCAAAGCTCAAGAAGCGATTTCAGAGGTAGAGAAGAAGCAGGAGGCGGTTGCCGCAGATGCCGCTGAGGCACGTGCTGAGCTTATAAAGTCACATCAGTCTTTTACTGAACTGGCATCTGCTGCGAAGGAAGCAAGCGAAGCTGAGGCTCAGATAAAAGAATTGACTGCTCAAAACGAGAGTCTTACAAATGATTTGTTCAATCTGCGCGAAGAAGTACAGACGCTTGAGCAGTCTGTCCAGTTAGCACGTGACAGCGAGGATGCAGCAAGATACGCTGCACAGGTTGCCTTTGCAGCTCGTGATTCTGCAGATGAGGTAAACCAACAATTAAAGGAACGACTCGCCCAGCTTGAACAGTAAACCCCAGCAGATATAGGACGAATCATGAACGCAAGAATCTATGGTGCAGGATTGTGACATCTCGAGAACGTTAATTTTGAATTGTTTTCATATTTGAGTTTATCGCGAGTTGACTTTTGAAAAATAGCCTTTTTCTTTAAATGGAATCTGTTTGATAACCAGCTAGGCTTCGTCGCAATATTAAAGCGCCAGCAAATCCTACAATCACAAAGAGACACACGACAGAGGCGACGAGACCAAGCAACTGAAGTGTACTTCGAAGATACGCTTGGATGTCAGAGGATGACCATTCTGGACATTTGCCACACTTGGCGATCTAAAGAAGCGCAACAGGACAAAAATCAGTTGTCAACTCTACCGTTCGTGTTGACGGTAATTTCTATACAATACTTACGTCGTTGGATTCGTAGCCTTGGTTAGCTTTGGCATTAATGACTGTCATGCCGATGAGGCAGTCACTATCTATACTACTATTTCCACTGCTTGAACTGCTATTGCAAGATTCCCAGTAGTTGTTGGTGCGAATGACGCCTTGACATTGAGTCATTTCGGAGACATTGTCGGTACAGTTTGTGCATCCCGGTAGATCGATATCACACGCCAGCGTGGAGCTCGCGTGCGTATTGTACGTTGATGCGAGATTATCCGAAAAGGAGAAAGCGCTGACCGAACAAATGATGAGCGCAACTAGACAGCCTCCAAGGCCAATAATATACTGAAGCACGCCAGTGATCACACTCTTAGTACCATAAAGTCACACCAAAATCAATAAAACTAGACGCACAATTAGGAGCAGCGATCGACTTTTGGCCCTGGACCCAACGATGCCCAGCACTGAGAGAGCAACCATCAGCGTTCCGACAAGGATAAATATCATGGCTACATGATTCCAATCATTCAACATTAGTAAAAACATATTATCCGGACACAACTCCTCTGAATCCGCCGCACCTATCCACTTTTGCCCTGAAGTCATTTCGTCGTGTACTTTTACTAACAACCCAAAGATGAAGAGCCCTGTCCCCAACAGCATGAAGACGGCATTCATGACCGACAGCATGCTACGCATGATAATTGGCACCGTGACGATGTGCACGACGCAGTACAACGAAATAAGGACAACAAGCATACAGGACACGCCTACACTCCCAACAATCTTGACACGGCGCTCTAAATATTCCACCGTCTCACTGTACGTGGCGCAACACGGCGTGTTTCTAAGAGCAGTCAACGCCCGCGTAGTCCAGTGATGCTTAACCCATGACTCGAGAGCGTCCTGAAAAAAGAATGCAGCGTAGCAGGCTACGAAGAGTCCAGCAATCAGCAAGAAGTTGACAAAGAAAAACAACAGCAAGAGGTGGCTTTTGTCCCGCCCGGCGCCAATAAAGCCTAAGACTGAAAGCAGCACGACACAGCCACCCAAAGTCGCGAGAGCTGCAGCACTGGCTTGAAAATCTGTAACCAACACGACATGTAGTGCAATGCAAAGCAGCGAGACGCCACAGCCGAAGCTCAGCAGAGTCAGAAGACGCAGGACCTTGCGCGACGTGCGCATAGTAGTTTTATTTGATTCGCATCGCCGGATGGGCGCTCGCTATTTATAGGATCGGGGGTTAGGCCTACATTACTGTAGTCCTTGTTGTTGTTGTAAAACGTAGTCTATTTAGTTAATTTTAACTATTAGCTACAATAAAATTACCTAAGACTTGATATAAACCTTCCTCTGATCGATACTCCTCCCGCCGCAACGAAAGTAACAATTCTTGACGATCAATAGGTCGGTCGTGCATCTCTCCCTGGATGCTCTCAAGACATATCTGCAAACGAATTCCTCTGAGCCTGGAGCTTGTACTTCGTTTTTCAAATTCTATCACCGCTTGCACTTGTTCTAAAGTCTTTTTCCACAAATAACCAATGTGCTCCTGTGCTGTTCTGGTTACCCCTTGAAAAATTTGTTCGTTACGTAACTGCCATAGCCACGTCGCGCCAATCGAACAGAAAGCCCACCATAATCTGGCCAACTCCTTACTGCATGCTTGGGCCTGGTGCCCACATCGAATTTTTAGTCTCTTCATAATGACCGATGAGACCGGTGGTGCTTGTCGAGTAACGAAATGCCATTTATATGCGTTAAGATCCTCTGCTTTAGCCCACCAACCGTTCCATAAACTTAAAACGCGCGTCCACAGTTTCTGTGCGTGCGTACACCCCCACACAATGTGTGTGACCCCTTTCCCGGGTGCTAGACAATGATCGTCCATTGTGCACCCGCCTTGTGATGAATATCCATCGTAATAGCAATTCAGCTGGAACGTGGCCATTCGATACAGGCACCACCGTTGGTAATCGGATAACAAATGATCGTGTCGCCAAACATCATGTGTGGTCTGATCTTGTATAAATCCATTCCACGTATCTTTTTCCCTGTGAGACTTTCATCGGGTTTCAATTTTGTGTAGTGACTTCGTGATAATCTTGTAGTACAGTCCTCGAAAAGTCTTCCTAAGCCATTGTTTGATCGAGGACGTCCGCACCTCCACATTCGATTCCCATGCGACTCCATGTATCGCCGGGTGTGCTTCGAAAACTAGACTATGCGGCCACTCAATCTCCTTGACGATATCTGACTTCTTATCCGTCGATGTTGACTGTATGCAGTCCCAATATAAGCCGTCTTGGCGTTGCTGTAGTAGGCAGTGATCTCCATTCTTCTTATCGGTCCCCTTGATCAGCCTTCGTCCGTGCTTCTTCCATTCCATAGACAGCCATTGTTTGGGTACCCACAATAAACGTAAAGGTCCTTGTTCCCCCACGCTCTGTCCTATCTCCACCCGCGGCGAACAAAGAATAATCGTTAGTAACCACCGTCCAATCTTCGCTCTAGTGTGGCCTTTCTCCAACGTGAACTTCGCTTTCCACTTGAAGGTGTTTTCTGATATCCGCTGAATATTGAGATCTGCTATCGTTCCCTTGACGCATCTATCGAACTTTCGGTTTGATAGGTAGCTCGCTGATAAGTTGTGTATCCACGGGTTCGAAAACCAGGTATATCCACCCCAAAAGCGCCTTAAATGTCCTTGCCCCAGTCCGTGCCACGGCCTCTCGCTTAGCCTAGCTGTTACCAGAATCTCTTCATCTTGATAAACTCCGACTGCTGGTTCTATCGTCTGTGTAGAACACCGCTCGAGTAACTTAGGGAGATGTTCTTTAATGTACTCCTTCAGTGTATTGTGTTCTTCTGGTGTGGGGCCCAACGCCTCCGCAAGTGAGCTACGTATTATCGCTACGGCGCTTCCTTTATGTAGTCGTCTCTCCGGTTTACCTATGTCATATGAAGAAAACCACAAGTTAGCAGTGCTACATCTGTTGAGTTGTGTCCAGTTCCGCCATGCAATGTTATAACGGTCCGTCGGTTCTAGTAGCCACATAGTCGCCTCTTTCACCATCAATGTGTGTATAGCTGCTGATATAGAGATGAGCCCTAATCCGCCCGCCTTTTTCGGAGTAAACAGGAGAAGCGGAGAAATTTTGTGACGTCCTCCCTCTGTGTCCGTCGCCTTACACCATATGAAACGCTTTTGTAGCGCTACCAACTCTCTTAACGTGTCTTCTGCAGGTGGGAACGCTTTAGCGGTGAATAGGATAGCCGGTATTGCGATCGCGTTAAACAATGTGACTCGTTCGTCGACCGACGTGCTACACTTTGTGGCTGTCAATAGTCGTCGTTGTATAGCTCGTATTCTCCCCGTCCAGTTTTTGCCCGTTAGTGAAGAATTTCCGATCTGATATCCGAGGTACCTTACCGATTCCCTTTGTTGCAATACTGGTACCGTGTACCAGTTTTCCGGATAGTTGTCCGTTTCCAGTAATATTACTTGACTTTTGGCAGGTTGCATCTGTAGGCCCGATAGCTGTCCAAACTTCTTCACAATTGTCAGAGCTCTTTCCAGATTATTACCTTCTTGAAAGAAAATGGTGGAGTCATCTACAAACGCAGATAACCTGTGTTCCCACTGCCTTGTTGCATCTCCGAGCCTCAGTCCCTTTACTTCCGTATCTTGAGTTATCGCTAGTCCTAGCGGTTCGACCGCTATGATAAAAAGTAGCGGTGCCAGTGGACATCCTTGTCGAATACCCGAAACTACTGGAATCGCTTCAGAGAGCTCCCCGTTGACAAAAAATTTTGCCGTAGTTCCTTCATGAATCTTGCCCATCACATCAATGAAACGCTGTGAGAATCCAAACTTTTTGAGCACGAGCATGAGGTAGGTCCTGTCAATTGTGTCGTAAGCCTTCGCAAAGTCGATCAGCAATACACCGCCACTCTTCTCTGCACTTTTTACTCTTGGGGTTCGCCGAAATTGCTCTAGCATGTCCAGCATGAGGACTACCGCGCGGTCCATACGTCGTCCGTGCACAAAGCCTTGCTGCGTGTCCCCGATCAGTCGCCCTAAAAATCGCTGCAGCCGAAACGCAAAAACTTTCGCGAAAATCTTGTAGCTCGTCTGCAATAGCGAGATCGGACGATAATCCATGGCATTTTCGGAGTCTCCTTTTTTTCGGAGCGGTATAATGACCGCTTCCGAAAAGGATCTCGGCGGGTCTTCTCCCTGTAAAATCGCATTACTCACATCGCATAAGTCAGTTATTACTTCCTCCGCAAAGTCCTTATAAAAATCATTGTTGAGTCCGTCTGGTCCGGCCGCTTTTCTCCGTTCCAAACTTCGTAACGCAAGCTGGACGTCCTCTTCTTGTATTGGCGCCATCAGCCCTTGATTTTCCGTCTCCGTTACCTGTCTATCTCTCCGAAACGTGACGAGACGGTCCAACTCCTTTTCTAACTCATTGACCACTATTGTCCGATGACTCCGACTTAGGATCCCTCTCCAGACTTGTGCAAACTTGTCCGGGATACTCATCGCTTCTGTCGTTTGCATACCTGTGTCTGGTATCTTGATAGCTGTGACATGTTGATTACTCTCCCATACTGCAGTACGTTTGAACAACCACCGCATAGTCTCCATGCTGCGTCGTAGTCGTCGTCCTTGTCGTGCCGTATTGTCGAGTAGTGCCTCTTTTGTTGCTATTCCTAATATCTGTGCTCTTGATGTTGCCTTTCCGAAGAGAGACTGCGCTAATTGTACTGCTTTCCGTTTCCTTCTTTGCCGTACGCGTTTCCTGACCCGCATGATTGCTGCAATCCATATCTGCACCTGTCGGTCCCATTGTTCATGCGCATCAAATACTCCTCCTCGTCTGTTGCCTACTTCTGCCGTTACTTCTTCTACGATGCGTCGCCGATTAGCTCCTTTGACCGGAAATTGAAGCCTGAAGTGTTGCCTTTTGAGTACCTGTTGTCTTGTGTGCGGTTCTCGTAATAGCAACGATACCTCCTCATGATCTGAGGGTACCAACGGCGTACTAGTTTCTACTTGTTCTACCCAGTCGTATCTGTGTGATGGTATGTAGATACGATCCAGCCTACTGGCTGTCTCGCCTCTCCAAAACGTGTACTCCATGTTCTCCGTTAGCTCCTCGGCATCCCATACTGATTTCTGGGCCAAGGCTGCGTCATACCAACCCGCCGAAATGACTAACCTTGATAACTCGCTGCACTCTGATCTCGTTTCACTCCCATGCATACGTCTGTCCAGCTGCGGCGCTTCGACGCAATTGAAGTGGCTATAACAACGTCTCCAGTTTGTGTAGGATACCATTTACCTATATCCTTAAAAAACATCGTTCGGTTAGAGTTAGTATCAGCTGGGGCATATATGTTTATGACCCTCCAATTTGCCAACTCCACTGCAATGATTCTCTCCGACCATTGACTCTGGTTCCACGGCTTGGCTAGCTTGCCCTGTTCTGGTGATAGAAGGATTCCGACTCCACAGGCCTTGGTTTTTGAAATACTCCAATACGCTAATCGTCTGTTCTCATCTTGATAGTTCCACATTCGTTCCCATGCTCGTGTGACTTCCTCTGCTTCTGCCGCATTAGTAATGTGCGTTTCTTGGATTACCATACAATCCGCCCTCTGAGACACCGGTTTGTTTCTCCATACTTGTAGCCATGCTTGTCGTGTTTGCGCCTTAAAGCCCCTGACATTTTGAGTTGTTATCCGTAATTGGTTACCACCTCCTCCTGCCCTCTTGTTGTTCGATCCATCACCTCGTGTATACTCTACTTCTGCTACCGTTCTTCTGCTATATGCATCTAACAAGTTTGTTAGTCGCTGTACTTCTTGGTGATAGGTGTCTGCTACGTCGGTGCCCTTAGTAGAGCAAAAGGGAATCTGGTTCTGATTCCCGAGATGATTTATGTATCTGCTCAGCTCCTTGTGTCTCCCCCCCTGTCGATGCACTTACAGGTGTTAGTGTTGTAGCAAAATATTTAGCTAAATCTTGCCACACAGTTGCGTCCTCTTCGCTTAGCCGTTTGGTCAGCTCCTTCATCTTTTCAATCACCTGCTGCGCCCTCTCTATACGTGCTATCTTCTGGAGAATGTCTTCTGTCTCCATCGCTTCTTCTCCTAGTATCGCCGCGAATTGTGTGTGGTATATGTGCGCACACAGTGCCATGTATGCGAAAATCTTTTTGTTATGTGGTGCACATAAGTTCCACATATAGCTATTCCCATACTTGGCACTCTTGATGAAGTTCCAATCTTCTCTGCTATGTCGGATCGCTTCTTTCTGTTGATCAGTTGTTACCACCTGTACTCGTCGACGCCAATCTTCAATCCGGCTTGTAAAGTCTTGACCATACTTACCTGCATGGGCTGTTCGAGTAAGGTGCTCCCAGCACTCTATCCACCAAGTTCTTGTCAAAATGTGCATTACTTCACTGCTGAACCTTTCAATGATACGATGAGGGTGACTGAAACACTCTAACAGCTGAAGAATAGCTCCCCCTTCCTTGGCAGCTGCCAGCCTCCACACTCTTTCTTCCGCATCTGCATATGGGAAGGCTGTGCCCTGATGGTGGTTCCATACCACCTCCATGGTGTTCCAGACCCTCGCCCACTCTGGTTCTCCATACTTGTGTTCTTGTGTCCCGGTAGTTGTAGCGTGCAGCTCATCAAAGAGCTCCCGTTGGACTGGCGTAACTATTTTGGTCGTCTCACCTTCATCCGAATCATATGTTGTTGATACCGCGCGTTTCTTATGCATGCGTGTGGTTTCTGCATCCTTGATCGGGATCGCTTGGCTTACCTCCCCTCCCCCTTGCTGCATAACTTCGTCTGGTGCCTGCATCAGTCTCAATTGACTGGTAATGCGTGGTGAGTCCTCTAGCAAACATCTCTCGTGTGTGTGTTGGTGCCACTTGCTTAATACCTCCTCCTGCACGCCGTATGTGTCTGCAAAGAATCGTCTTATTCTTGGATCGCGTAAGTTAACCTGTAACAATTCTTCTTGGTTGTCCGCTGACAAATACGATACAGTGTCAATCAAAAAATGTATCATATCTTCTGTACCTGTTTTTGCAGCCAGTAATAGTTGTTCAATTTGGTTGTGGACAAATTGTGGAGCCGATGATCGTTCGTCGTCGGTTGACCTATCCTTCCTCTCTACTAGTTGTCTGCCTTGTGTCTCGGCCATATCAACGTCGTCTACTCCTTCAGTCAATCGTTCTGCCTCGGTTCTGCCCTCTTTGGTTCTCCACCCATGCGTATACGCATGGTAGTGTGCTGCCTTAAAGTGTAGCACTAGAGGCATCTTTCCGTTACCTTGAATGGCCTTCTGTTTTAAACTTTTCACTTCTTCAATGCACTGTCCTATAGGCAACGGATACTCACCGCATGTTGCGTATTTCTTTCGGTGGGCCATCCTCGTCTCAGGGGCGTAATGAATAGCTCCCGCTACGCCACCCTTCTCGTCGTCGCTGAGTACAAAAATGTGGCGTTGGAGCATGGTACCAATACACCCCAAGGTATCGTTGCTGCCCCACATTTTGCAGCTCACTGTTGCACTCAACTCCGAAGGGCTACTTCCATACTCTTCGAAGTACCTCTTGAATTCTACTTCCGATTGCCTGCCTGTCATACGATCATACCCTCTCCCTAAACTTCGCAGCGTTTGTTTCCGAATACCCGGAGGGTATTTCAGCTGGAAGTCCATTAGCCCCCGTGCTGCACACCCTCTTTTCAAACTGGCCGTTGCCGCTTCTAGAATCTCGGGATTGTCTCGTAAGGAGGAATCATACAGAGCTTGGACAATGCTGTACGCTTGACAGTTCCCGGTCGCTGCTGTAGGTACCTTGTGGAGCCCCATCTCTACAAGCGCTTCCCGAAGTGTGTAATCTTTCTTACTATTTACTTCCGGTCCTGTCCAGGCAAAATACTGCACTGGTCCCTCTTTTGCTTGTACTCCTGTTCCTAGTTTCATTAAAGCATCATTAGCAATACTCTCCAGGTTAAGCAAATCAGCTGCCGAGTTGAGCTTGATCGTCTCATCTGAGGCCCGCTTGCTTGGTACTGCGTTACTGTCTTTTTGTTGCTCGCGGGTTGTCGGTCCAGACCCGGGCTGGGTTTCTGTCAGGTTGGGTTTCTTTTTGGGTCGGGTTTTGGAAACCTGTCCTGTGTTATTTTTATTTATTTGTCCGGTTCATTAACCGGTCCTCCCTGACCCGGGTTTTCCGTTGCGACGGCTGGTGAGACATTACTTTCCACTTTATCATTACCTCGCGTTTTCCTTTTAACTGTAGTCCAGTTATCCTTTTCCGCCGAAACCGACGCACCTTCCTGATCCGCCTGCTTTCCTGGATTTTCCTGCTTCTCTCGCGGCTTGGCCGCCTTGGCTTCCTCCGAGGCTACCGCAGTAGCCACTGTTTCTTTTGACAACGTCTGCTCCTCGCTCGTCGTCGTATCCTTTTGTCGTCGTTTATCCTGACGCTCATCCTGTTGTCTGCAATTTTCTCGTACTTCGTCTCGCAGGGCTTCCATGCTCGCAAAAATGGGTTCAGGTGAGTCGATCAACTCTACTTCTTCCACTGTTACAACTAAACAATTTTTCTCTTTCAATTGTTCGATAGTTAGTGGGCACGTACGCATCTGATGTCCTGCTCCTCCACACCGCATGCAGTGGATCTGTCCTCGTGTTGCCGGGTGTTCTAGCATCAACACCAGCCCACACCACATGATCCTTTCCATTCCTCGCAGTTGTTTTGGACAACCGCTCGCATCAACCACTATCTCCCAGTCTAGTGACGTGGAGGATAGTGGGCTTCCTTGATCCAGTTCTTCGAACCGGAAATCAGCTTGGATTATCGTCTGAAGATACCCATGCAGTTTCATGATGTCAACATTTCTCGTGACATTTCTCACTTTGATGACATATTCCGGATGGAAACCCATACCTGTTGCGTTTCCGGCAATTCTTCTGTCCCAGACTTTCTCTGCGACTGGCTCTTTTGCGTGCATGTTACGTAGGCCATGCACTTGCTTATGGTATGGGACTGTGACCCCCTCATACCTCTTCGCTATTTCTCGTGTTAAAAAATATAAATGCAAAGTATGTTCCGATTGGTTATAGCTGATAGACTTCACTTTTGACAGCATTTCCCATAGTTTTCCATTATCCATTCCACGTGCTGTAGCTGCTGTGGATATGCTCTCTTGTAGACTCTTTGTACTTTGAAAGGCCGTCTTGATAGCCGTTTCTCCTCTTAGGTCCATTACGAGACATCCTTCTACCCTTACTCTGATAGTTAACACTAAGCGTAAACGATCCGCTGACGTCATAATCTGGCGTAAAAATTGAGGTAAAATTCTAGCCAAAATTGTTCCTTCCGCCAGCCCCTGTACAATGATCCACTCTTCTGGGCTACCTTCCCGAAATTTCTTCTTGTCCTTTCCATTCCATTCCCGTTCACATATTTTCCGTAATGTTTCCACCCGGTCTGCTGAGTAAATGGCTGGATTGAACAAATAATCTTGGGGCACTCGCGGGGTTGCTTTCACAACTTGCGTATTTCCAGTCACCTTGGTTAACCATCCTTTCAGAACGCTGTCCCCTTGTACCGCTACCTCAACTTGGCAACTACCGATCATTCGTGAAAGCACATGTTCCAACGGTTGGTTACTTCGAATTGCTGTTGCACATGCAGCTGCTGTTTTATTTTTCCACACCTTCCAATCTAGTGAATGCTTAATCACCACTAGTTCAAACAGATCCAGTAGACGTTCTAATTCACTGTGTTTCAGGTCTGGCCATTTCCTTACCAATGTCTTGCTCTGCCCTTTAGCCCCTTTTGTTGGCCCGGAGGGGCTCTTAGTTCTCTCCTTGTTTGTTCCTCCTTTCTTCTTGGGGAAAAGCAGTTTGAACATCTGCTGTATAACATCGAGCCACGTTTGGAGGCGTGGGCGTACTTTTTCTGCTCCCGTTAGTGCCCGTACCAGCACCTGTGCCAAATCTTCTGGCGTGTTCGTCTGGCCCTTTTTTTTTCCGACACTGCTTCTTGTCCTGATTCTGCCTGCGTGGAAACTTCCCCTTGTTTCAACTGGGAAGAGCGTTCTTGATTGTCATTGTGTTCGCTGCTGCCCTCTATCTTTACAACAGCCATCTCTTCACCTCCTTGATTTTTGTCAGCGTTAACTGACTCCTCTGTCATGGGCTCATCTTGTACTGGTTCTTGTGAATCCGCTACGACTTCGTCAATCACAAGAGGGCGTTCCTCATCGCCGTCTTTGATTTCCCTCTCTGATTCTTTCGTCTTTGCTTGCACATTGTCCGTACTCACCCCTTCTTCCCCGGGTTTATCGGGGGGTTTACGTATCTCCTTCGGGTTAATACCCGGTCGTGTCATTTCTTAAGTGTTAGCTGTAGTTAACTTGTTAGTCCGCAACCTGGTCGAGCAAGTTGATCTTACACGGCTAATTTGGAACTG
>MIQA02012673.1:0-15431 GCA_001887855.2 Sclerospora graminicola | reverse complement strand
ATTAAACTCGGATTTCAATGGGATACCTGCAATGCACGTGGCATATGGCCGAACAAACGCCAGCATTGCGCGCGCGCCCGCATCTCGATCCACTGCCCCGTCGCGTCCTTTTTTTGGCACCACGTCGGTACTAATTAAACTCAAATCTTCGAGGTTCCACTGATCCCCATAATTATTGCAATTATCCGACGTATAACACCAGAGGGTGAACGAAAGCATACAATTTTCAAGACACGAAATCGTATGATCCAACGCGCTTATTTGAGCACAATAATTTCCCGTGCGAAACGCTGCGCCATTCGACAGGTTTAATGGAATCCCCGTCTCGCCAATCAACGTCGGTGCTTTCTGCATCTGCTCGTGCCCGTACCCTTTGATTTCGTTCAATTGGTTCAAGTGCATTCGCTTGACAGCCGCAGCACCAAACGCTGGACGTTTGGTGCGTGGATCGACCGTGAAAGACGGACGCCACGCTCGTAGAAAGAGCGTGACGCCATCGTACCAGTGTGTTGCATTCACGGCACGTGGGATCAGCGTCTTGTCGATCGCAGGAAACGCATCGATGCTGAACTCTAGCGGCGGTAACTCGATAAAGAGCAACACATGGGGCAAAATTCGACGAATCTGCTCGGCAAATTGCTGCAATAAACACAAACCACAATAATTGTATTGTGAACCCAAATCTTTTTTTAGAAATATACTCATTCTTGGAAACGTACCGCGGCAAAGGGGACATAGCAATCTCGACCAAACAAAATACCGGCAAAATGGTCCGGACGGAGCAATTTCGGTTCCCCCGTCAAGTGATCAACGTCCCACACGCCTTCTTGTCGCCAGATACAGCGTCTCCCTTGTTGCCAGGCCCGCATTCCATTCGGATCGACTGTCACAAGCTCATCTGCTCGTCCGAAAACATGTTGAGTCACACCATTTGACCACCGCTCGATATTTTGGCGATACCCATCCGCTAACGCCATGCCTTGAAATGGTGTCGGTGCGAACCCATCTTTTAATTCTCCTGGATGAAAATGTTTACTTAAATCTTGGACGCCTAAGTATCCAGCCGACGGTTCGTTCATGGTTCCAAATCCAATGACATTAGTTAATCCAATCAGTACTTTAGCCACTTCAATCATCGCATTGAGATAATGGGATTGTAGATATTCTTGCACTTGGAGGTGCTCAATGTGACATGACGGAGCACACGTCGCCCCTCCCCAAAACAAGGAAAACATTGTCGCACATGCCATTTTAAAATAATTCGTGGGCCAACTCATTTTTGGAAACTTTTGCACTTCTAGGCCACAGGTTTCGAGACAAAAAGCAGCTTTGGTTGATTCAAAATGACGCGGCTCCAGCCCCACTTTTTCCAATGTCCACATTGGTGCCCCATCGCCTCCTGTCCATCTTGACCAAACATCTTGATGTGGATCCACATAAATCGATAATCCATACTCCCCAGCGAGTATCACAAGACGACGGAGATACGCCAGATATTCGTAATCATAAATGCCCGGTCCAGAATGTTCAATCGCTTCCCACGTAATCACGAGTCGGATAAAAGTTAAACCCCAACGTCGTAAACGCGCAAAGTGGATAGGGGCTTCAGATAATGGAAAAGGACGATTCACGAATGAAACGTTTTTGACATTGTCAAAAAAAATCGTGCGACACATGTGGTTATCCGTGTGGTGGTAACCAAACGGAAGTTTGGACGATCCACCTAAATTTACACCACGTAAAAGAACGACACGACCATGAGCATCGAGAAAGTAGCCATTGCCGATACTTAAAGCGGGGCTCGACCCCATGGAAGAAATGATTTTGACAAAGTGTGTTTATTACATATACACCTAACCGCATTTGATGGCATCATCCCCGAATTAAGTTAGTCGATGCAACGATTAAGCTTTGACTTAGCAGATTTGAAAGAAATTAATAATCAAAGGGTTTGCTCAGTAGTACTCGAAATATTTTTGTTCTATCCATTCATTGAACATGAAATAAATCTTATACTTCAAGTATCTTCCTAGTAAAGCTGGTTTGTTCATGGTTCATTGGACTTCAGACGGACCACCTTCACAGCAATCAAACATTCTCAACGTTGGTACCATATGTTCAAGCCAATTAACGTAACGTGGGAATCAGCGCCTCAACTCAAGAACCCAACTCATAGTGACTAAAAAAGGTGGAGAGATACAAGTACAAAACATTTATCTTTTATTGTTCTCCGTCGCTTATACCGAAAAATTGTGACTATGGTACAGTAGTTATTGCATTCCTGTCGTTGGACGTGTGTTGTGCTTAAGTCTGCGGTTAAGAGTAAGTAATCTATCAACGTAAAGCAAGTGATTATACTCGATAGTAAAGTATACGTAATTTTTACAACCAAGATTTAAGGATAACTACATGTAGTGTGCGTGCCAATACTTTCTGAAAGTTATCAATCACATTCAAGGCATTTTAATTATGGTCTCCAAAATGAGACAAAACTGAACGATTCTGCCTTTTTTTCTCCATAGGGATGCGGGGAATCTCGTCCTCCTTGCCAAACGACTGAAGACGCAGATCGCCTTGTTGCTGTTCGTGCGAAGACGTCGACGAAATGGCGAAGGAAAAGAGCCAATTAGACACAAGGACCTCCTCAAAGCATCTATCGCCGTCCAAGTCGTCGTTTCGTTGATGCGAGTTTTGTGTAAAAAAAATATCTCGTATTACAGGCTAGCGATGAGCCTATACGTATACTTACTATTAGTATGAACATGAGATTTCTACAATCACATTTAAGAGGATACAAATTTAGAAAAGTGCCATCTAGATCTCTCTGCTCGTATCTCCACCTTGTCCTTGCTCTCGTACGCTTGGACATTACAGTGCCGCCTAACACCACACTAATGGTCCACCGCTCAATGTGGCAACTTAACGGCAGGAACTGCTACAGTGATGATGATGGGTCATGAACACTAGAAAAGCAGGTTTCAAAGACTAGTCAACTGACTGCTCTGATCTCTTGGTGAGCTTTTCTTCCATTAGGTATGTCATCAACACAAACACTTTATCGTGTTACCTGTCTTCTTCATGTGTCGTCTAGTGGCACCGTCATGTCGTGAAAACATCGCCACTATGATACATGGAGACATTCCGCTGTAATGTGGATGGGCGACTGCCCAGTTCGGCGTACCGTAATCCTATGATGGATCATGAAACTGTATTCTATCATACCTATGAAGTCGACTACATAGAGTGCCCGCAACCTCGAAACGAGCATCTTCCTGCAGTCGCCCTTGAGCTCTTGATCGTCTTTTCTTTATCCCATTCTCGCACCCAATCACTTCTCGGATAGTGTTCCAGTTGCTCGATGCCATACGTCAGATGCGAGACGGAAGAGGCTACATAGAAACTTCAAGTATAACGTGCCCTTATTGCGCAACACATACAGTCTCTGCACAATCGAACCACACACGCTCCCGAGCATTTGGTCAAGTCTCAGTCGCATTCTCTCGCTCGACACGAAGGTCCAGACGATACAAGAACACGCCCGTACTGTTCACACTTAGATTTACCACCGCAACTGTCGAGTCAGGACCGAGATCGTTGAGTTTCGAGAGCGTGAGACAGACACATGAGTGCGCCCGACGAGTACCGTGGTCCGAAATTTGTGGGTATTATGGGCCATGATAATGTCAGTCACAATGGCAGCAAGACGACGGTATATTTTGTCCAAGTTCAGGTACCCGAGGGCATGTTTATTGTCCGTCACCGGTATCATGAATTTAAGGAGTTCTACGATAAGGTACCACAACCACTAAGCGACGCTCTTATTTGTCTCTATCGGCGTTCGATTTTATCCAACTAACCCTGTTTTTTTCTTTCTCACTTCCAGTTATCCTCCGAAGGGTTTAAATGTCCCTCGTTGCCACCAAAGAAGTTTTTGGGGAACAATAACAAAGAATTCATCGAGAAACGGCAGCAAGAGCTTGCGAATTGGCTCCATCTCTTGTGTCAATACGATCCGGCCTCCGGCACGTCGGATCCGCGCTCGTCGGAACTCTTCAAAGAATTTATGTTGACCAATGTATGTGACCCCAAAAACTCAAAACTCATTTCTTTACGGCATCTCTCGAATAAGTTGACTCACTGTTTTTCGATGCTCTATAATATGAAAAAATCTGGTAGAAAGAGCCATTGGAAAAGTATCAAGGAGCAAAAACGATTTCGTACGAGGCGACGCCCCCAACGTCCCAATCCTCTGAAGCAGATAGCGAGACGGGCATGTACAATACGCCCAAGACGACCCTCGATGACTTTGAATTGCTTAAAGTGATTGGCAAAGGATCGTATGGAAAAGTCACGCTCGTGCGGAAAAAAGAAAGCCAGCGCTTGTTTGCCATGAAATCCCTCAACAAGTCGAACGTCAAGCGTCGGAATCAAGTGGAACACACGCGCACGGAACGACGGGTCCTCGGGCGTGCCAAACATCCGTTTATTGTGCACTTGCACTATGCGTTCCAAACGTCGCAGAAACTCTACTTTGTGCTCGACTATTGTCCGGGGGGTGAACTCTTTTTCCATCTCTCGCGCATGGAAAAGTTTGAACCCCGAATGGCCCGCTACTATTGTGCAGAAATCACCCTCGCACTTGAACATTTGCACGACCTTGGCGTCGTCTATCGGTATACCAAACGATCTCATTTCCATATCCAGATCTAAAAAAGATCTCACGCATTTTTGTCTATTTTTGTGATAGTGATCTCAAGCCGGAAAATCTTCTGTTCGATCCCGTCGGACATGTTTTGCTTGGTACGTAGACGTATACTCTCGCGCATATGTATACCCAAGTCCTCTAACAAGGTGCTTTTTTCGTCGTTTCACTTTTTCTTCCAGCCGACTTTGGTCTGGCTAAAGAAGGCATTACAGATGGCGCGGAAGGGACGAATTCCATGTGTGGTACACCAGAATACCTGCCCCCTGAGATTCTCGATCGTGTTGGCCACGGTACTGCCGTCGACTGGTGGGCCATGGGGATGGTCCTATACGAGATGCTAACCGGGTTACCCCCATGGTACACGCGGAATCGGCAGAAATTGTTCGATCGTGTGCGGAACGCGCCGCTCACGTTCCCCGACGAAGTGGATCCCGTGGCCCGGGACTTTATTAGTGGCCTCTTGCGCCGTGATCCGAACAAACGGTTAGGGAGCAAAAGTGCCGACGAAGTCAAGAACCATCCGTACTTTAGTGGCATGAACTGGCAAGATTTGTACGACCGCAAGATCCCGCCGCCGTTTAATCCCTGTGCCAGTGCCGGGAACGCCGAAGAGACGAAAAACTTTGAAGCGGAATTCACCAAAATGCAAGTCAATAGTGTCGAAAACTCGGCCCTGGGCGGCTTGCGCGTCTCGGACGCGTCGCGTCCGTCCATGACGTTCCAAGGTTTTACATACAATACGCCCAACGATTTGTCCATGAGTGGCTCTGTCGGGCGCAGTTAGGGGTCGTATACAACAGTGTCTATCCATGTGTTTATGTGAGGAAGAAGAAAAGAAAAAGAAGAGAAGAAAAGAAGAAGAAAAGAAGAAGGGTCTTTTATTTGGTTCTTGTCTCGGTTGGTTCTTCTTGTGCGTCTTCATTGTCACTGGTACCGTGGGAAAGGCGGCCATAGCGTACGAGATTACGGTATTTGTCTTTGAGATCGACATTTGATCGATGCTGGAGGATGTGGGGAAACTTGGTCTTGATGAGCACCCAGACGTTCGAATAGTGCTTGTATAACGAATAGCCTTTAATAAGAGCACGTTCTTCTTCTTTCGACCACCGCGTTCGTTTTCGACGATGAAATCGACCGGATTCGATGCTACTTGTGTCGTCCTGAACGCGGTACACACAAGAGAGAGAAGAGATTAGAAAAGTCAAAGAGGCTGCCATGCCAAACCCGTACCCTTGCACGACGTCGTTGTATTCTTGATACTGCTGCAGTACGAGGGGGTGTCGACGAGACTCGTGGCTCGTGTGTTTGCGCTCCTTCCATTGTGACAGGCTCTTGTTTTAGTTCTTGTTCTTGTTCTTGCTCTTGTTCTTGTTCTTGCTCTTGTTCTTGTCGTTGTTCTTGTTCTTGTACGTGATCATCGTGTACTGGAGCAAGTGAATAAAAGTGTGACAGATTTCGCCATTCTCGTCGAGTGCCCGTAAATCGTTTTTCGAGCAACGTTCGGGGCACAACTTTTCTATCCAACAATATGGTCATTTCATTCATTAGCCACGTTTGATACAAAAAAAGTGTTTTTTTTGTTTTCACGTGCTTTGGACCGGCACGAGCGTTTGGAGAGGGGAAGGCAAGTTCGAGTTTCGTTGGACCAAGGGTCGCCGTTTCGATCGTGCTCAATGCACGCTTCATATCCCGTCGGAAAGCAGAGGTAGGAAGCTGATACTTTGTATAGAAAGCGTCCCAGCATTCCTGCCATATCGATATTCAAGCCACGGTCCGATCAGAAAAAAAAAGTGTTTTGATTTCAGCAAAAAAAAACACTTTTTTCTCATCCATCCCCCACCTTTGGCTCGTCGTGGTCGAAAATGTGCTTAAATGTCTCTAAAAATGTCCTTAGCTCCTCGGATCCGTGGGCATTCCTACAGCCACAAAAGAAAAAAAGAGAGCACTCAGTCTCTGATCCTTACAAGAGACATGCGACTTTGTTTCTCTATACTCTTCCATCTTGTCTTGAAGTAACAAGCACGTTTCGTAGATGCCCTCGGCATGACACAAGTTGTCACTTTCTAACTTGAATAATTCGGCATCCAGTCCTTCAAACGCCACGGCCAATCGCTCAACAAGTAGCTAAACAAATCCAACGATTGAATACGATCAATTCTCGTTCGAAGTGAGAGTACCAGAGTGCGTTATTTACATGTAAAAAGAGGGGCGATCGAAGAAGTGCATAACTGGGACTTGATGGCATCCAGGCATGGAGTTGCAGCACCCGATCGAATAGAAAGACAACGTCCATGGGTTTGGCATCCAGTTCTTTAAACATTGCAGCTATGAGCGCTCTCCAACGAAAGGAACTGGAGTCGGACAGCTCGACTCCAGTCTTGTGGAGAATTTCAGCGATGGCTAGAGACAAGAGGAGATACAGGGAGTGAGTGAAAATGGTGTCAATAGATGCACAAGAGAGTGGAAAAGATGATCGCACGACTCATTTGATACCATTGGCACCGTCAAGTGCGCCTATGCGACTTAAAAACTCGCCACACACTTCCAGTGCTGCTCGCATTTTTGGACGCAAAAATAAAATCGTGTAAGTTTTGCACATACCGGTAGCATGGTTAAGTACGTTTAAACATTTGATTTACCGGTATACCGGTATACTACTCCCCCCACCGTAATTAGTATTAGTGCAAAAATAGTCGGTGTTCGGAATTAGTCTGACACAGACTAATTTAGGTGAAGAAAAATTAGTGAGTTCTCAAAACTTCCTAATTAATTTGTGTGAAAAAATTTGTGTGAAGAAAATATAATTGGACAACATGAACGACCGGATGTGGAGAGAGCACATCAGATTTATGGGTGTCGGAATCATCTATGAAGTAAAATGCATACTCGCGCAAATGCAAAGATAGCCCACTTTATCTCAGCCAAAATGCCGAGAAGATATCGAGTGGCTTGTGCTAGAACTCCCCCGCTTTGGGATGTGATTTTAAGTATTCATCCCAGACACTCCGTGGTGCCGTGGGGTTTCCTTACCTAACCTTTAACATTTCCTTAGACACTGCAATTCCCCTTTCGGGGATAACGAACGGAATGAAGGCACGAAACGATCAGTGCGTACCGAACCTTGTAAAGTACTGAAAGTATGTTGGCTTTCGTCATTAGCTGTAGTCATTTCAAATTTAATGAGTTGTGTAATAGTACTAAATGAAGGAGTGACCTGTCACTACTATGCACTTCTACAGTTTATTCTGTGTGACAGAAGGAACTGTAAACAATGGCCCCGGGGACTCAAGGTGAGGTGGAAGTAGGTGCCCTGCACTCTACTTTCTTACTGTAGCGCCCTGCGCTCCACCTGTGAGATTGCCAACTAGCATTTCACCTTGCACGCCCTATTTATATGAATATATATGTGCATATACATATTCTGAGATATAAGTTGAAGTTGAAGACTTCGTAACCGCCCTGCCGTAGACGCCCTGCTTGAGTGACTCTTTTCATATGTGTATACTTTCAGCAACCCCACCCCCTCAATCTGGTGACTGGAAGTGATCACTTGTCGTAACGTTTATCTTCAACAGCTCTGAGTCCTACCCGGAGGACGGTGCCTGGATCCCTGCCATGTAGTTGCTCCTCTTTCTTTAATCGTTTCCAATAGGTTCTAATGAAACTGCTCGTCTGCCTTCACCCTGCGTGGCACGACGCCTAGCATCATTCGGAAGCACGTGAACTTTACACGTTCTAGTGCCTTGGTTATTACGTCCGCAACCTGATTGTTTTTCAGCTCATATTCAGTCTTCAGTCTTTCTTCCTGTACCAATGTCGTCACGTAATGGTACTTGTTCTCGTGATGATGCTTACCAAGCTTCTTCGTAAGATAGATGGCTGCCAGGTTGTCGCAATGTATCTTCGGTTTTTGTGTCTTGACCTTTAACTCCTTGCATAACTTATGTACCCACTGCAAGTCCCTTACATCTTCATGCATCGCATAGTATTCAGCTTTTATAGTGCTTAGCACATTAATTCCTTGCTTGCACGATCCATAGCCGATCACAGCTCCATCTACCATCTTCACATATCCACTGATGCTCCTTCGATCTTCCTTATCGTTTTCATAGTCTGCATCAGTGTAAACAGCTAAAGCTGCTATAGGTCCTTGGCGTATCACCATCAGTAAACCAAAGTCCTTGGTTTTTTGTAGATATCTGAGAACTCGTTTCGCTTGTGCATTAGTGTTCTGCCGTATGGCTACTTAAATATTTCCCCAACCTTCTCACAGCATGCGCAATGTCCGGTCATGATCCCGATACCAAGTACTGCAGTGCACCAACTGCCTCTCTGTATGGCTGGTAACGTGTGTTCTCTTTCTTATTGACTGAATACGTCGCCGCCTCTGCGGGTTAAACGCTGCCAGATGAAAGCGCTTGAGTATTTCCACGACGTATGCTTCTTGACTGAAGAATATAGTCGTGGCGTGCCGGTCTATTGTCACCTCGATACCTACTTGACTGGTCCAAGCTCTACCAGTTCAAAAACTTCATTTAGTTGCATCCTTACTTGTTCACTATCAGCTTCATGCCCCATGAGCAATAGATCATCCACGTATACCGTGAGTAGCATATCAATCCCCCCTCTTGGAATCGGGCGTAAAGGCCCCAGTCACACTCGACTCGGACAAAACTTAGACGTTGTAGTCGATCATGTAGCATGCGATTCCATACGTTATGAGCTTGCTTCAATCCATAGAGAGCTTTGACTAACTTGCACACATAGTCTTGTTATTTACTTCAAAGCCAGTCGGCTGTTCCATGAGCACTTCTTCGTTCAGTTCGCCATGTAAGACGGCTGTCTTACATCATATTGTATTACTGCCCAGCCACTTTGTAGCGCGAAGTACAATGCCGCTCGTAAAGTGCCAAATCTGATTACTGGTGCGTATGTCTCGTAGTAATTAATTTCATAGACTTATTTGAATTCATGCACCACTAGCCGTGCCTTAAATCGTTTGACGTAGCCCTGCTTGTCTTTCATGAGTGCATACACCCATCGCCTTGTGATAACATTCTGTTCTGTGCGTTTCGCGTAGCGTTGCACTAGAACCCATACATCATGTTTCTTCAGTGGTGCGATCTCTTCTCGCATAGCAGCTAACCAGTAGTCTACGTACATTAGTAATAGCTTGCTTGTAGGTCTGTGGAACTTTAATCTCGTCTGCAAGAAGATGGTCCTTTGGTCTTATCACTGCTGCAGAACTATCATATGCGCCCTGCGCTAGCTTCTGCTTTCTTTCCTTCTTGTACGTCACGTGATACACTTGCACGTAGTCCTTGTACTTCGAATTAGACTTCCTTTTTCTTGTAGGCCGGTTCGTATATCCGTGTCTGTATTCATTTAGGTGTGGGAAAGTATACAAACCCATATAAAACGCGGCCTGCTGATACACGTCTGTTTTCTTTTCGTGGGGTCCGACTCCCCCTGGCCCTCGGTTCACTCTTCAACCGATTCTAGGTTGGTATCTTGTCTTGTCGCCACCGGATTATCTTCTGTGAACTCGAGACTTCTCATATCTTTTTGCATCTTGACGAACGGTGGTTCAGATGACAGCTTTTGCTTCATCACCATAGGTATTGTCCAGAAGTATCTCCATATACTTTGACTGTATCGTATAGTCTTCTTTGAATCGTAAGTTGTCTTGCCTTGCCGCTCCAACAGCACCCGTTCAAAAGTCCATGTACTTGTATTCTTACGTGATCGATGAGTATCCCACCAGGAACCCTGTCCTTGTCCTGGTCTTTAGCTTTTCTTTTCGTTTACGTCGTCCGTCTGATATGTAGACGAAAACCACCCCACGTCCGTAGATTTGATTCTTCTGGGTGCTCGCCATACAGTAGCTCATATGGTGTGTGATCTCCAATTGTCTTGGACACAGTAACATTACATGTATCAACGACATGTAGTAGGTACACCCCCATAGAGTATAGGGAAGTTGTGTAGCTTCTAGAAGAGTCCTAATTGTCGTGACAATGACGTCATTTCATCGTTCTTTTCTTGTGGGCTGTATCCGCTTGCTGTCTGCGTCTTAATTCCAAGCTGACAGCAATATTCTTGTAGCTCAGTATTAATTAATTCTGTTCTTTGATCAGCGAACAACTCTTGAACCATTCTTTTTTTGTGCTGGAATTCCGTATTCAAGCTTATTACTAGCTTGTTAATGTTCTCCACTGCACGTGACTTCTTGTCCAATAGAAATGTCCACTTGTAACGTGAAAATTCATCCACAATAAACAGGACATATCTGTGTCCACGTATGGCACTCTTTTCTTCAATAGTATCCACATCCATGTGTAGCCTTTGCAGCGGTCTTTCAGTCTTCTTAGTTTTGGATGGATAAGGCATTAGTCTTGTTTTCGACGCTTCACACGGAACAAAAGCATAGATGTTCAACTCCTTATTGATCTTAATGCCCTGCACCAAGTTATCTCTTTCCATCTTACGGAGTATCTTCATCCCCACATGGTGATAACGACGATGCCACGTCTCCATGTTAGCCTCTGCCTTTCTCGCTTTCTTGTTTGCGCTCTTAGTTTCTTCAATGGTTGTCGTAACGCCATACGTTCCATTGGTGTAAGGGCAGGAAGAGAGGAGAACATGCGGTAGATTCCCGCCATCTTCATAATTTTATTCTTGGATGCCATGGAGTTCCATCTGCGTTCTCTCTTCAAGCAGCACACCTTATGGTTGCGCAAAATAATTAGCATTCGGAAACCTCGCTCCTGCATTAGGTCCAGCGATATCAAATTGACACGTGCCCTTGGCACACACCACACGTTTTGCAGTATAGAACGTTGTAGTGTATTTCCGCCTTGTATACGCTGCCTCTCTCCTTTACGGTGACATGAGAACAATTTATCATCACTACAGTAAAAAGTGTCATTTGTGTGGGTGGGAAAATAGTGTGGCTGCGCAAATACCATGGGCCACAGTAATTTTTCTTTTTCAATATTCCACAATAAGTCACACTAATTTCGCACATTCTGTTTATGGCCAAAACCCGTAGCACGCAGTTTCTAATCGACCTGTACCAAGTGTCGATGAAATCTTTCGTTTCTGCAAGAATTTGTTTAATAATTCACAAGAAAAATTGGGGAATTCCTTAATTGTATTTTCAATTAAGGAATTCCCCCATTTTTCTTGATTATTAGAAAATCATCGTATTATCCGATTTTGCTATTGGCATCTTCCCCCGTTAATGCTCCTATTACATGCCACCTCGAACTTTAATGATAGTACTTTTAATTTAGTACCCATAGCTATAATCATTGATTGTTTTTAGCAAGAATGGTAGAACAACATCATAGTGATTTCTTAGCAAGAATGATAAAAAGATAATATTGACAAGCATCTTTTTCTTTATTAGTAATACTCACATAGTGATAATATTAATGCAGTTACAGAAGTAACGTTATCAACACATTAATGTTACCAACGTGGTGGTTGAGTATCTAAGTTATATCAAACAAGTGGTTATTATTTACACCTCACAACTCACGACCTAGATACGTAAATATCCACATTCTGAATTAGTCCTCTGGTCTGAACATCAAAGGGTGAGCCCCAGAGCTTGCTCCTCTATCTTATTAGAAAATTGTAATTAAAGTGTATTATACCCGTAGAGAAAATTGCACACTGCTGAAACCACGCTATTTTTGCACGACATGATTAGTGTGGTCTATACTAATTTCGCAGCGACATTATTAGCGTGGGTGCAGAATTACCGAAGCCCACACTAATTTCGATTTTGCAAGCAGCATTTTGAGTGCAAAATTAGTGTGGCCTACACTAACGACACTATTTGCTGTAGCTGTCTTCCTTCAGCTTCTTGGTGCGTGGAGTACCGCATAGATGTACCTTGGCTTCCACAGTCTAGCTTCCATTCAATAATGACCTTTGATGTTTCTCCAACATCAGTTGACACCATGAGAACAAAGTCTTGTTGTCCTTCATAGTGTCATCGACTGTTACCGCGTCCTTCTTGTCTTGGACGGCTATTGCCACGGCCACCTCTGCGACCATTTCCATGGATTGGCTGAGTGTTCGGCTTCTATAACGTTTCCTCTTTGTCCTTGCGCTATCACACGTCTTCCGTTGGTACAATTGCGTGCCAAATGTCCGCGTTCATTACATACGCGACAATGGCTGCGCCTTATGGAATCTTCAATGTTTCTGTTGGTGCTTGTGCTTCTCATGCTTCTTAAGCTTGGCCTGTGACTCGCCCCGCGTGCCTCGACATTATTAACTTGGAGTGCGACCCCGCGCGCTCCATTACGTCGTTGAACAGTGTAGTCATGCATCTTTTCTGCTTGGAACAATCGGTTTCTTACTTGAGCGAGCGCTAACTCTGCGCCAGGATTCAGCGCTCTTCATCCGTGAGTACTCGTTACCCATTTCAAGACAGGCACTCGCTGCTCTTGTCAGAAATATCTCTCCAAACTTCTCATCCGATATGAGGCCACCGGCTTTCTCCGATTTTACGGCAAGCTTCACCATCTCATTGATGTAGTCTTCCACGTGTCTGATCTCTTCGTAGCTCCGTACTAAGCATTTCTTGGAGTACATCTAGCTTGTTCCGCGGCGGCATCCCATCGGCTTCAGCTAATATTGCCATGTATAAACAATGCGATTCTCCAGACTCGATTGCGTTGTTAAGTCTTAACGCCAGATTTGCGCTTAGAAAATCCACCAGAAACAGATGCGCCTTCCGGTTTCTCCCATCCCAGCATCGCTCGGCATTCTTGTTTCGCGCATCTTCAAACCTTTCGTGGCCTTCTACCAACACCAGCATTCCTTGTGCAGTGACCTTTGCACTTATCTTGAGCTTCCAAATTGCACAGTCGTCGGCGCCCGCTAGTTCAGTTACTCGAATGTCCTGACTGGTGTCCTTGATAACCATATTTTCTTCTTCTTGCTTGCTTGGGATGTTCCGTTCGAAATTCGGCGTTTGCGGAGGAAGAGCCCGTTGCTTCTCTCAAAAATCCACTTTTTTCTTGTTGACGAAATGCGACAATGTCGAATGGGTTATTTCTTTTTTCTTCGGGTTGTTCTCCGGGTTCGGTGGTCCCGACCAATCAGCATCCTCAATTGTTTGGCTCATAACCTGATAGGTTTCGTCATTAGTTGTAGCCATTTCAATTTAATGACTTGTGTAATACTCCCTCCGTCCCAAAGTTATTGTCCGATTCACGGTTTTTTAGCGTCCCATTTTTATTGTCTTATTTTTATTTATGAAGTGCTACAGTCGATCGCAATGAATTCTCTCCTTTACCGGTGCTCGTGAAGGTAGAAATATCATAATATACATAGTACTTGCTCATGAAGGTAGACATGGCATCGTTTACAGAGTACAGTACTTGATCGCAGGCCTTTTCAGATCAATGTGCTGGACCAGACCCCGGTTGATGTTATGCATGGAGATGAAGAGCCCACAACACCTCGAATGCTCGTTCACCGCTCGCCGTTGTCTTTCAGTCAAATTCTTCTTCTTCACAAGGATTATAGCATCATGGGTACCCCAACTTTAACCACGTCGCATTCACCCAAAAATGACCCAACAAAAAAATAGTATGTATCAGTGCAGAGCTGGGTCCCCCCATCACCAGCACCTTCATCGGCAGAGGCTGGAGCGAAGTTTATATATCTACCGGTGCTCCGTCAAATGACTCCAAAATTAGAACGTAGTTTTGGTACTGCAACTTAGGCTAGCGTAAAGCTTAAAACCCCTATTTATCATCAAATAAAAGCCTTAAACAAACCTATATTTTGATGTAATTTATAACAAAAAAGCACTATTTTTTACCTTAATCTCAGTGTTTAAACAACAATCAGACAATAACTTTGGGACGGAGGGAGTAGTACTTAATAGTAGTACTCAATAGTAATGAAGGAGTGATCTGTCACTACAATGCACTTCTACAGTTTATTCTGTATGACGGAAGGAAGTGTAAACCCCGTACTTTACAGTAAATCTACATATATAAAAGAATTCCGTCCGTCCGTAACGCGATCCAGCGCTTTATTTGGGTATGTGCTATACTGTAGCTTTCAAGTAAATTTAGGTTGACACCTATTTTTGTTATTTCCTACAAGTAGTTGTACCCGTTGTTCCAACAGGGGCGGCAAATCACCCGGAAATTACCGAAAACTTTTTGTATCCACAAATGTCAAGTTTTACCGTAACATTACAACAAATAGGTCGCTGGCTGGTATTCAAGCAATCCAGCTAACCGAGGGGCACCAACATGCATAAGAAATCTGGCTTGAGAATAAAACTTTGAAGTCGGACGAACTAGTCGTGTTTTACCTATAGTTTAAACAATTGCGTCCGGGCGATCTAAAATCTCAATTATAACAGAAAAAAGAGTGTTCGGAATACGGACATTTCTAAAAGGATTAATGATAGGCTGTCGTTTAGCCAATATAATTAGGGCGTGCAAGGTGAGGTACCGGTTGTCAATCTCAGAGGTGGAGCACAGGGCGCTAAAGTAAGACCCCGGGGTCATTCAGGCAGTGAACGTAAAATTAAAGCGCCGTACTCTGGTCCTGCCAGACTTAGCACTTAAAGTTTATTACCGTTTCTTTTTGTACATGTACCGGTACTTGGGTTTTATTGAAAGCTACAGTATAGTACGAAACCAAATAAAGCGCTGGACCTCGACGGACAGACGGACGCTAATCT
>MIQA02012671.1:0-13569 GCA_001887855.2 Sclerospora graminicola | reverse complement strand
GAGCCTTTTCACTTCTTTACATGCTGTCTGTGGACTCATCAGCGGTAAGTCGATCACGTACACGGTAAGCAACATTGATATCCCCCCCACCTAGTATCGGGCGTAAAGTCCATATCGCTTTCAATACGCTTGAATCCAGTTACCACGAGGTGTCCATGTAATTTCTGATTCCACACATGCGGTGCCTGCCGCAACCCGTAAAAAGACTTAATCAACCTCCATAAATGGCTCTTATCATTCCTTTCATAGACCACCGCCTCCTCTTCCTAAAGTTCACCATGAAGAAACGACGTCTTCACATCATACTGTTAGATAAACCAACCTCGTTAAACCGCAAGGTAAATAGCCACTCTGATGGTCTCAAATCGAATAACTGGAGCGTAGGTCTCGAAAACGTTAATACCATAGGTCTGCTTGTATCCATGTACAACTAATCGCGCATTAAATCGCTTAACATAGCCATGTTCGTCCTTCTTAACCGCATAGACCCAGCGGTTTGTAATTACTGTGAGCTCGCCTTTCGTTTCCCCACGAGGCACCACTACACACACCATGGTGGCAAAGGGAATCCATCTCTTCATCCATTGCTGCACACTAATATTCTGCGAAGTGTGAATCCTTCACAGCTTCCTTGAATGATCGTGGGACCTTCACGACATCTGCCAGTAACCTTTCACAAGGTTAGACCGATGCCGCCGTGGGTACGGCCAACACTTGTAATGCGAAAAGTTGTTTCTCTATCTTCTCTAGCTTCATGGCACTATTGACGGCTATGTAGTCTTTATAGCGTGTGTTCTTCTGTCGCCGCTCTCTGGCCTTCTATCATAGCGCCTTCCCGGCTGCATTCCTTCCTTATTGCCTTGGTATTCTTCATCCAAGACCAATTCATCGTTTCGGACATACGCCAATCCTTCATGTTTAGTCTCCTTCCTCACCGCAATTTGAAACCTTGTCTACGCCATCTGTAACCAAACTGTCCATTCCTGTCCGCATCCGTACATACGGGATGGTAGCTAGTAGAGTGTGCTCCCCGTCACCAAACTCGATGTCTACCATCTTCTGCACATATTCTACATCTATGGTGTAACTTTCTCAAAATGGCATGCTTCCACATCAAGCTGTGCCCACCTTCCCATCAAGTGCACACATCCACTTGTAACCTGCTTTTTGTGAATAGCCGATCAGCAACCCTGACATCTTGATCAGCTTGAATTTATCTCTCTTTTGACTTTTTTTCTTCACGACTAGTACGTCCACTGCGCATCTCCACGTGCGTAAGTGTGAGACATCCGGTCTCTCTTCGTAAACTAGTTTATGAGGGTTTTTCCCATTGATTACCCGTGAACCTTTCACATTTAGGGTATCAACCAACATGTAGGAGTGCCTCTTCCCATAGTGACAATGGAAGTTGTGTTTCTTCAATTAATACACAAACTTTCATCATCACCACATCGTTTCCGCGCTCGACCAAGTTGTGTCTTGGGAGGAATACGCGTTCGTCGATTGCACACTTATTCCTATTAACTCACAAGGTTGATACACATCCTAGTTGACAAATTCTGTCCCTTGGTAAATATACTTGTATCCTTAGCTGTCAGTATGTAAATGCCGTGTTGAGTCTTTGTAACAGTCTTGTTAAATGGATCGCCGCCTTATCTTTAGATTTCTTTAGTCTTAAGTAGGAAGACCCACTTGAATCGGGAATATACGTCTATGACGAGTAAAAACATGGCTGCACCACAGGCTGTCTTCACCTTAACGTGTGATATGGGTGAACAAAAACAGTGTCATCCATGTCTGTGAGGTTTGGGTAAAAGTGCCTGTATGAATATTATAACCAAGGATCTGTCGACTCAATTCAAGGACGGTTGAGCCAACAGAGATGGCGACCACCATCTGACCAATCATATGCCCCCATTTTTTAACCGAGATGTTCCAGAACAGAGGTGAACTTTGCCCTTACGGGGATCAAGTCTGAAAAGTAACTTTTTCTGTCGTGGAATTGTGATCTCGGGCTGAGTACTGAGATTTGTTTGAAAAGCCCCCCGTCGAGAGGGTTAAACTCTGGAGTGTGTCGAAGATAAGTTCTCTGACTCAGACCGGGATAGTTATCCGCGCCCGAAAAATTGCTTATAGTTACGCTGGGGATCTTCACCCCCCTAGGCGTTCCGAAACATACATAAAGTGATTCTGTGGCGGCGACATTCCTCCTGCCATTTCTTGGTGGACTTGCGGTATGTCTTGGTGCCATGCACCAGCGCGGAAAGCACAACCACGCTCAATACCATCCTCACCGCTCAGTCGTTTGATGTCATCCGGTTTTAAACGCCCGTAATTTCTTAAGGGCACCGCGAAAGACACTTTCAGCTAATGAACTAGGTGATAGTGTGTTTCCCTTACCGGACCCGGGTGATGTACTAGGGCAGACGATTGCGATCGCTTCTCTTCCATCACCTCCACACGTCTTTCCACTTTCTTCATTTGTTCGACCAGAATATCCACATTCAAATCCGTTATGTCCAACTAAACTTCCTCCACTCAAAAAAAACAACATAATATCACGTGAAATAAATCAAATCCGAGGTACCAAACGAGAAACCACACGTGAGATCTGGATTTAAACAACGGGCTTATCTTTTTATAGAATCCATTGCGATTGCGGAATTGTCTTGTAGAGAAAAAGATTGAAAGTTCAAAAGCTTGACAAGCATCTAGAGGGTGTTGCATTAAGTTACATTCAGGCGACATTGGAGTTTGGTGGTAGATCACCCACAAGCTCTAATTCGTACTGGATCAAATGCCGGGTGCATGTAAAGTTAATATAAATAACGACCAAGCTGTACTATAGTTTTCAGCGGAAAAGGTCATGGACGGAGCACTCACTCTTCTGGGTTGCTCTTGCGCGCGAAGGTAAATCGAGCGATCAACTAAATATGAAACACATTGTCAAATACGCTGCTCCTGGAATAAAAACTGCGCTGCTGATTTAGGTACATCCCCCAGCGCACGAATTACATCCTGCCCCCAAGAACTACTGCCATGTGATCAAGAAAAAGATGGTGAGGAATTTAAATAGAGAAGAACGCCAAAAATTGCTGTAAATTATGCGAGCGAGCAACGTAAGCCGACAAGAACCTGCTACGGTTGCGGCAATGAGGGGTATATTCACCGTGATTGCCCCCAGAATAGGAGAAGTTAACAAAGGAGGAATGCATTCAAGGCATGACCAAGCAGCGCGAAATCTGTGCATCAATTTGTTCTGTCGTATATGGAAAGGAGTGAAACTTTTGAGGAAAATCAGATGAAAACCGATGGATAGTCGAAAGTGGAGCAAGCCAACATTTAGTGAGTATCAAATACCTGATGGAAGAGGCATAGAGCAATGGAGGAGAGAGCTTAACTCTAGCACACTGAAAGTTACGTGAGTTGGAAAAATATCAGTAACAAATGCATCGCATCTGGTCAGAAGTTTCGTGCTCACAAAGGTATCTTTTCTCCAAAGTAAGCCAAGAATCCAATCTCGCTTGGATATTTACGAGCCAAAGGGTGCATATTAAACGATAAAAAATGGAAAGAAAATGGAAATGATGTCGAGAAGGAAACAAATGTTGTTTGCAGTAAATGTCCGTGAATCTGTATTTGTTGCAAAGTGAGGTTTAAGGGAATGAAAGCATTCGAGAGAAGTTTACAACCAGGGTCGTAAATGCGGCAACGGAACATGTTGACAACAATGTTCAAGAGGGAAGTCTTCACCATTTTCATGCTCGGTTGGGGCAATTGGTCTATGCTTCCGTTAAAAGCAAAGATCCCAGATCGGGAATCAAGATTACTCACTTCTCCAGACCGAGCTGCCTAACATGCTTGGAAGGGAAATACACAAGATATAAGCAGTTTAAGGTGGATACGGCTAAACACCCCGATAGACCGTGTCCGCGGGATAATTTGCAGTGACCTTAAGGACCCGATTACACCGCGCAACCGACGTGGAAACAGGTACTTGGTTGTGTTCGTGGATCATTTCTCTAATTATGCTCGAGTTTTTGCCGCTCGTACGAAGGGTAGAGCGGCAATATCTCTAAATATGGTTTGAAAATGAATTTTACCGTTGGCTTCACGTGCTCCATAAATTAGGGGAGGTGAATTCATGAACGTTGATCTATTTTGCAAACATACAAGCGTTCGGCATCAGATTACCGATGCTGGGAGTCCAGCCTCAAATGCTAAAGCCAAACGCATGAATCGGACCATATATATATTCTTTATTTAACGTGGTTCGATGTATGATCTTTGGTTCCAGAGTGCCTCTAGTATTTCATCGGAAGCGGCTGGGTATGCAACGTATATACTCAACCGCAGTCCAATGATGTCGTACCCCAGGAGAGCGTCAACGATAAAGATACTAACGCAGAAACCGACCAGCGTAACCGATGTGATCGTTTTTGGCTCGCCGTGTGCACCCCAGACCCAAGTAAAAAATCACCGGCAAAGCATGCGGATTAGGCCCTGATACAGGGCGTAAATGATTAAAACGAAAGCATACAAAGTTCTCTTGTTGAAGGACAGGGTGATTACGGCCACGGGGAACGTCAACAGCATAGGAACACTGACGGAGGATGCATACTGGAAGGTTATTGAAGCACTCGAAACTGAAGAAGTGAGTTTAAAAGCTTGGCTGAAGACATGGAGAGCGTTTCGAACAGGGGCAACGGAAGGCACAGAAAAAGGCCACCATGAACCGGAGTCTGCTCGAACAAAAGGGAGAAGATTCAACTGAATCTAAGCCTAGAAAGTCTGGAAGGAATATCACTAAAACCCACCAGGCAGCGGCGTTGGAAGAGGGAACATTTAAAAAAGAAAAAGGGCAAACAGACATGCAATAATTAGGAGATATATGCCGTGGAAACGAACCGACAAGCCCGAAGGACTCTAATTGTAAACAAGGGGATGTTACGAGTGGAGATGGAGAGAATCCCCTGTTTGCAATTGCAGTGATTGATACTGATGAACCAGGAGGTGGCAATGCTGCGTCTGTGCCTGATCTTAACAGCTATAGGCAAACACATGACGATAAAAACTCTAAGCAATGGCAGATGGCCGAAGAGGTCGAGTTTAAATCTTCCGAAGAAGAGGGAACATGGAAATTGGTGCGCACTGAGGACGGAAAGCTACCATTGCCAACAAAATGGGTATATAAAACAAAGCTGAAAGCGGATGGACCTATCGAAGGTTTTAAAGCACGACTGGTCGCCAGAGGGGACAGACAGGTTTATGGAGAGAACTATTTAATGACGTTCTCGTCCGTAGCGGAGATCAACAACGTGAAGATTATACTTGCGATGTCTAAAATTTGGGCGGTACCTGCGCGACACCATGATGTTCAGACGCGTACCCCAGAGCGAAAACTGAAGACGGTACCAGATATACCTGCAAGGTCATGGCCTAAATTCGAGATATGGAAAATCTAGAGTAAGTCCGAGAGGAGTTTGTTACAATTAAGAAAAATCTTTAAAGACTTAAGCAGGCACGGCGCTGTGCGACGAGCCCTTGCAGGAATGTCGTGAAGTGGTTTTAGGCGATGCCTTACCGTTATGAATTTCGTGCGACAAAATTAGAATGGGACAGTCTTATCGGTTTACGTTGATGATTTACTGTGACAGGCAACGAAGGAGGGCGGGTATGGATGTTTTGTTCAGATACAAGTTATTAGATCTAAAAGACCTAGGAATTGCGAAATCTTTAAGCATGAGAATTCGATGGTACCCAAAGTGGGTAGTGATTACGAAGTATGTGCAACGTAGAGATCTGGATATCATCGTTTACGATGCTAAATTGCGTTCAACGCCATTGCAGAGTTAGGATACGTGCTGAACGTTTTTGAGTAGGATTTCCAGAGCGGTTCGCGACGAAGTCCCCCGATTAAATATGTTCAATCGATGATAGAAAGTTTGCTTGGATATCCAGGAGCACGCGACCGGGAATTTCTTTTGCAGTGCACAGGGTGACGATTCGCACGCATGCACCGACCCTTCTAGACTTTAAAATGGCAAAAAGGATTGCGAGATATCTGAAGGGGACCACGGACTTGAAGTTACGTGTGATTATAAGCATGACGAAAAATTGCCGATGCGTCCGTATAACAAGCTATACCGGCGCTGACTTTGCAGTAAATAAGGTAGACCGTAATAGTGTAAGTGCGGTGGTTATTAACGCAAATGGAGTAAATTATTGGGTGGTAGCTGCAGCAGTTGCAGGAAGAGAGGCGCTGGACATCAGAGAGCTTTTCGAGGAAATCGGGTTGAAAAAAAGGCGCTGATTGTATGAAAATCGACAAATCAGGTAGCTATAAAACAATTACAAAATAAGGCAAGCACCGCGAAGGCGAAACACTTTGCCAACAAAGCGTGCCTATTAGTGAGGCTAAGGATTCACAATTACAAGAAGTAGAGTAGCACTTTTTGGTATCAAATTATTATCGCGTGTGACTTGTGACTGGAGCACTCTGCATGCAAAGAATCTGCCGCGGTACTTTACACTAATAAAATATTTTCCATAATGGCGTGCATGTAGCTTCCTCAGTGAAAGTACCGTCTGGATCTATCATTTTTTAATATTTACCGTATACCATCTGTCTTAGCCGGCACACACGGGAACAATAAATGCCTGTACATGCTGATGATTTGTTTTGGAATGTTTTTGAAAGGTTTAAATAAGAAAATGGGCAATATATTTCGGACAAAACGACAAATCCGGGTAATTTGAAGGTCACCATGATGATCAGAAAGGGGTTTACACTGCCATCCCTCCCAGATCTTTAATATGTAGGTGGCCTGTGGCCTCCGTTTTCCCTGTATTTCATTTGGCCGGGCGCCATCGATTTGAAAATGCGCGATGTCCACTCAAATGTGTCACATTGACTTTTTTGTATCCCTTACCCGAAACTGATCGACTGTGATTGGCTGAGAGTTTGTGTTGGTTGTAATAATTTGTATGATATGACAGATGTTATACGGTAATAGTTTTATTTTGAATACAGTGTTGCGATGTAGATTTCATATACACGTTCAGAATGGTTGCGCTCGGTCCGATAACCGGCATCGTTCCGAACAGCACATGTAGACGAAGGACATCCTTTCTTGACAGTGAATGGGACCGATAAGAGCAACGCGCTTCATTCTCTGTGATATATGTGATTTATGTCGGACTTTTATAGTGTGCGATAGTCACAGGCAACTGTCCCGCGTGAACTGACCTGTCGGTAACCTGCTATAGCCCGAGACGGCAAAAAAACCACTCACTAAAGAGAATTACACCCACCACTGTTAGTCAACACTCAAAAACATCAAATCACCCTTTATGTTGCTGATGGCACCCGCACAACTGTTTCAGAAGTTGACCGACCACCAGTTAGCTTAATGCCAACTCGATGAAAAAAGCGTCTCGACGAGCTCGTCCAAGAGTGTTTTCTTAATCTCAAGCGTTCAGAATGCTCGTGATGGACAACGCAGATGTAAACTTCAAACCACGGCAATATTTTTTATGAATCTATTTTGACTCATATTATCTTTGAAGAACGGTAAGAAAACGACGCTGCACTTTCTGTGTGAGAATGAAGCATTGTCTGAAGAAGCACTGAAGGTTTTTCTTAAAGCCGTCGCCGATATTGGTGCGCATGCCTCTGAGATACTGTTAGAGATGTCCACTAACCTAACCATATATATATATATCTTTGGGTGATTATCAACTTCGTTGAGTTATAACTGAGCTAAAGCTGAGCGATTCTCACGTTTTGTGCTATAGGACCTACCCTACGTTTCCCGGGCGAAGTACATCGATCTGAGTACCAACTTCATTCGTGAGCGAAGGATAAAAGAACTAAATGATAAGTTAGGAAGTACATCTTACTCCGATATACTGCCAGTAACGAAGCTCAGGCATCAAGTAATGAGTTCCACAGCCGGGGATTTTTGCTTTAAGTGTAAATGTCAGAAGATTTAAAATTTCTGGAAATCGTTTGAGTTTGGGCGCGCTTACTTCAGCTCAGTTCCTGGTAGATTCTGATTCGTGACGATCCATCAACTGGAGGATATTCAGGTATAATCTAGGTCGATTTTATGATACACTCTGACCTGACATTTGGCGATTTTATTGAGAGAGCCTGCAGAGACTACATGAGTCTTGGCTCGACGTGGATGGAATGACGAGGAATACTTGTTTAAAACGAGTGTTAACTGTCATGCAATGTTACATTGCGGCTTCACTGGGTTGGAATTAACTAACATTTGGGCGAGATAGCAGTCTCGAAAGAACGAAGCAGATGTCTCTGAGTGCCTCCTTTATCACTTCTTTATCCACATCGAAAATCTTATTCAAATCAAAGGCATCGAGAGTAAGGGTGACCGCCTCGAGCATGTTTCTGAATAGGTCAAATTGAGTGCCATAGGAGATCGATTAGGCTCATAGACTTTCAAGTTGCCGAGGATCTTGGGGTGGATAATTTGCATGAACTGGTTGGTCTTGGAAAATTCTGAGCTCTCGTATTGAGAACGTTCGTTCGAATCCTTTCCGTGATCACCCCAATATCTTTGGTACCTTTATCTTCGTTATCATTCAACATATTTAGCTCGTTTGAATTTAGTTTTTAGGTGGGACGTATTGATCCACCCCATTTTAGATGTTCTTTACCTGCGTTTTCTTTATCCATATGATCAAGAAGCTCCTTGCTTAACTATTTTGATGCTTGAGTCGTGTTCAGGATGCCACACGGGGTATCGATTTTTTGGTTCTGGCCGGTATACGTCTCGACCTTTCCCATAGAACCCTGACGAAGTACAGATACAGCTATCTGGTCGGCGCTCGTTTTACGGTGTGCGTACACACATGGCGAAGACGGGTCAGTGCGAAAATATTCCGGTCGCCCGATCGGACGATGTAATGATTCGATTGGCTGATCAGCAGCAGAATTATGGTTTACTCGCGTGAACGATGAGTCTCGTCATTTATAAAACGGATCGTCAAATCGACTTATATTAGAATTTGCTGATATTTCCAATCAGTCACTGATTGTACAAGAATCATAGAATGGTGTTACCTGAGGTCAAAATACTTTGAGCAATGGGATACGTTTTGATTGGGTCATGTAGATATACCGAGTGGCAGAACTTGGCGTATCAGGCTACTACAGATCTGATCCGTAACGAGTAGTTGGTAAGTGAAGATACTTCACCTTTGGCAAGCCAGAAAAACCACTCCTACTAAGTTAATGGTCGTAAAATCATCTTCAAGGTCGACCAGTTAAAAAAAGTGTCGAAGGAAGTTCGAAGATCGTGGATGTTGTCACGATCGATACGTATTTGGCGATCAAAACGAATGATGACAGTAATGACCGCCTTCCCAAAGTCACCGTAAATACCGACCGGAAAATATCAAACCTGATCGGGTAGAGGAGGCTGAAAAAATAGATCCGCAGTGGTGAACGAAAATGAAATGGAGCTGGAAAGCGGATCCAACGACGGTTGACCTGTCTATATTTCCCCCTGGTCAAGACGAACTCGAAGAAATAGACCCAGGGGATGATCAAGTATGCATCCATGACGGCGGCGGCCAGTATATCGATGAATCGGAAACAGATGGCTGTTTTGTCGGAGATGTCGCCTAGTGTGCCGGAAGCCACCCAGGATGACCAACAAGTTGGAGACCCGGAAGTCAACACTCCCAAACAGATCGATTCAATTCGGAGAATAATCTGAAAGAGGCGGCATTTGTTGATCGGAAAGGTTAATACCCTACCCCCTGTCGCATATGGAGCTTTTTGTGACATTAACGTGGGGAGGTGGCGCTAAACGGATCGTCCAACGTTGTTGTAGAGTCGCGCCACAGTATCGAGAAATTTTATCCGATCTGATCAAGAGCTTACTAACCGTCATTCTCGCCGTAGGAGCTTGTTGACCAACCTGCAATCGATACACAATATTGAATCAACTCGATTCTTCTAATCGTGATAAAGAAGAATCGGGTTGATTCAATACTGTGTATCGATTGCAGGTTGGTCAACAAGCTTATGAAGCTGATGGGCTATCCAATGCCCCTGATCAATGACGTACTTGACGATTTGGATAAGGTCTTCTGGTACTGTTCGTTTGATATGGCTAGTGGTTTCCGGGTAGTATCAATGACCAACCGGGCTCGGGAAATATCGGTCTTTGTTACGCCTTTCGGTCTTTTCGAATGGAATCAAATGCGGTTCGGATTAAAGAACGTCAGATTTATTAGTGGCTCATCGACAATGCCTTGTAGGGTTATTATCAAATCAGTACAGATCGGGAAACTACCGAGGTACATGATATGCTTATTGAAGGCGAAACCGATCGGGATCAGATACCTTCAGTGTTAAGAACACGATCTTAAATAGATAACATCCTGGTCAGAGCTACATCCTGGGATATGCTGTGCGATAAGGTTGAACGATTGATCGATACTTGTGAACGATGGAATTTGTACATCAGAGTGGTCAACCGGTTATTAAGAATGAGATAAAGCCACAGACTTGGATCATAACGTGCTGATCCAGCGTTGGGAAGCTAGGCACAAATCACTCAGCAGCCTACCATTTCCCAGATCGTTCAAAGCCATGCAAATCTTCCCTTACTACTACTGCCGGTCCATCGAGGATTTCTCAGTTTATACAGCGATTTTATATAAATTGAGAGAGGTGGATTACCTTATGCCGCGGGAACGCGACCGGCTAGAAACATTGGGGTTGTTGGTTGACTGGCCGAATCCTGAACAGTCTACCTGTAAGGCCGATCAACCGAGCGACCAGCCTCCATCCTGATTGGAAACTCAAATGGAACGTACCATGGTCACATATTGTATTGAAGATGAGAAAGACACCCTTCAGAAACATTTCGACCCTGAAAACGTTCCGGTCGTGAATCTTTATGCGAACAAGTCGGCAATCTCGGCTGCCATGGTTCATGACCACGATGGAGTATACTGACCGGTTGCGTTCACAAGCCGGGCCTTGAAGCCAAATGAAGTTGATAATGGTATTGTGGACAAAGAATTACTAGTCCTTTTTTAATATCGGATGTCTGTGATAGAATGTTGGTAACTAGACCAATCAAAGCGGTCGGCTTGGCAGTTGGAATCGAACGAAATCGATGGGAAACTGGAGCACTGGTCAGCATTGTTGTCAGTGGTCATTGGAAATCATCAAATGTACCAGGGGCGAGGAAGAAATTATTGGTACCCTGGTGGCCAGCATAACACCGCGGGTGGAGGTCGATGAAGCTCTGATCTAAATAGCTCCTCGGAAGCAACCTAGAGAGACGATCACACTTTAATGCCCCCTGAGTAGTCCATAATATCAACTGTCTCAGATTATAAACCCGGGATCACAGTAAATGAAGCTAAAAACCGTGGTCTACTGCTTAGTCTGGGTCTTTTCTTATCACGCCACGAAGGGCAGATAATTAGCTATGGGGATTCCAACCTGGTGACCAGACAGATCACTGGGAAGATCGATTGCAAGGCGCCTCATCTCAAATTGTTTGACGATCATGCCATAAGCGCTGCAAGAGTGGCCGAAACATGACCTACTTCATGTGAAACGAGATTGGAACCGGAGCGCTGACCACTTGCCGACCATATCCATGTGCGATCAGGTCGTAGCGACAATCCAGGGAAGAGCTGGTCGAGATCAACAGGTTGCCTGAACTGATCAGATCAGATGATGAAGAAATGCCGGCGCAGGTGATGATATTGACCAGGTCGTGAACCGATCGGCACTTCGCAGACCAACTTAAAGGAAGGCTTAAGTGAGGGAATCGTGCAACGGCTGCGGATCAAAAGGATCCGCCGAACTCAGAATGAAGAAAAGTCGAACTTAGATCTAAAGACCTATCTATGTGATGAACTGGAGATTGTGAGTCAGCGTTAAACGCTATTCTCCAAGTTACGAAGTAGATGAGAACGGTCTCCTTTTTATTACTGTGAGACCGATCGGTCTAATGCCGACCGTGACCGATCAGTGGTATCGATCATCCCAAAACCTTCCAGACCGACCTATTGCATTATTACCACGTCAGCCTGGAGCGTGGTCACCAAGGCGTTGGTCGGACATATCACAAGATTCGCTAAACTTTTCACAGGAGAGAGTCATATCGAAGTGAAAACAAAAATTGTGGGAGCCTGCATGGACTTCGAGACCGGGAAGGGTATGCCTCTCATACGAGGTCGGTGGCCGGGAAATATCCGAGCGACCTCCCCGTTCTAAGTGATAGCGATGGATCACATCCATTCCATACCGAAATCGCTCCATTGCAATACCGAACTGTTAATTTGGATCAACGCCAATTTTAACATGCACGAGAGCAGGTCAACGAGCGACTTCGGAAGGCGATCCAAGAGAGAGCCGACAAAAACAATTACCAATCAAGTTCACATATCATCGAAGAGGGACCAAGTTTGCTGGACTAGGTGAAGGAATGGTAAAGTTGGCTCATATGTGGCACGGACTTTTCCTTATCGCTGAGTTGATCGGCGACCATGATGCTCGGCTGATCACGACGGGTACTTTACAAAGTGTTCCCCATCGTCCATATATCAAACCGAAGTTAGTGAGGGAATTTTCTGGGCCAAAAGTACCATGTCCGGCAAAAGACATTTCAAGGTTTTTTCGAACCAAACGTGAACGCATGAGTCGTAACAGGTTCGAGGTCATGCTGACCCAAGAGAAAGATGACTGGGAATCCCAATGGTCCTGGTCGACCGGCGTTCCCCGACCGACCAGGTCGGAATTAATGGATTGTGAATTTCTGCAGTTGTCATGCTTGCATGTGAGCAGAATGAGCCAGTGATGAATACTGAAGTAGAATCATTGATTTTGAACAGGAAGAAGTGGTAATGCCGGTCGTGACATATATTGATAGATTAAAAGTCAAATGAAATGAACGAAGACCGACCTGCTATTGCGATAATTAGAGGCCATATTTGCGATGTAGACGAGGGAATTAGATGCCAGAGTGGTTCGACGGATCGTCTCGATATTGCTTCCGCCACGGATCTTGATGGTCGACCTCGGCAGGGCCACTTTCAGCTTACTGATCAGCGACTGGAATTCATATCCGGGGAACAAACCCCCGACATCAGGCGACACCCTTTCCGCTTAATCCGGCGGTAAGATAGGTGTAGTACGGAAGGGATCAAGAAAACGTCGAGGTCGCATTTCCCCGCGTGGGCGCCCGCCACGACGTACTAGAATACAGACGACCAGGCCTTACCGGCCCGACTTCGCCGACGCTTGCGTGCCCCTGGTATTTGGCTAGTCTATCATCCTCCTTCACATTCTTGAAAGAATGACCAAGTGGTGGGTCGACTCCCAGATCGTTTAACCATGTGCCTGATTGAACTTGTCCAGCCTTCTGTTCAACTCGTCAAACCACGGTCGGGAAGCGAATTCCAACTGGGTCATGGGGGGGGGTGACAAAATCTCCCAGATATGAAGTTCATCAAGTTCTTCACCGCTGCATAAGAGGCCAGCTTTGGGCTCCACTTTGACTGGTGTGTCGC
>MIQA02012668.1:0-11832 GCA_001887855.2 Sclerospora graminicola | reverse complement strand
CCAACTGCCCTAAAGGCTTTTGGTAGCGTCGCGAAAAAAAAGAGCGTTTGTCATCTCGTTGGCATATTCTTTAAAATCTCCTGCTATTGCTCTGCAAAGCCCATCACGTCAATGGCCATCTTTTTAGTTAAAATCGGGAATTTGTTGCAAATGATGCGATGCATCAGACGCGCCGGGGTAGCTAGCTACCAATGCATTCGGATTGGCTGCAATGGTCCCGAATCGTTAGTCCATACCTTCACCACCAACAATCATGACTATTTTCAAGGAAGTAAACTTGGCAAATTGCTTGGAAAACGCAACGTCTGGGCGGCTAATTCACGTGTAGGCGATAACAGTACAGCACGCATCCCGATTTTTGTCGAGTGTTCCTTGAGTTTCTCGACCATCGGAATCAAAAACGCAGCGGTTTTGCCAGAACCTGTACGTGATATGGCAACACAAACGTGTCTCGTGAAATGTGAACTAACTAAAAATCATTTTAAGTGCTCCAATAGACAGTGTGATCCTGAATTCCTGTATTTCTAATAATGTAGCGTCGATTTCTTTTTGGCACATGCCAGTATACTTGCAAGTTCTGCATGTTTGATACGTTGTGCACGTAGCAAATCTGGGACACTTGGTCACTTTCTCTCAAAATGGCGCGGCAAAACAAGCGATTGAGCACTTCTCGACCAATTCCGGAGGCCTGAGAAGCGGACTCCAAGAATATAGGTCGCATCGTGTGTACCACATAATTTGAGAATGGTACCGGTACGTGTTCTGGGACGTATGTTGGGAAGTTATGAAGTAAGTGGTACGGGTTTTGGGAATTCCCCACTACCAGTGAATTCAAACCTTCACTAAAGCATTATCTACCTATTGAGGAGAATAATTCTTAGCCCTTGTCAACTTCTTTTGTCAAGCCCCCCCAAGTCATGAAGATTTTTCTTCTCTACTTGGTCATTGCGTCTACACGTCTGAAAGAACTGCATTTGCGTTGTCTCCGAGGTCCGAGCGGACAAAGACATTTGAGTTTGACTCCATCCAACGATATCTGAGCGCTACCCCAACGATTGAAAAAGAAGACGAAGAACGTAAGCTTGATAAAATACAAATCCAAGCTGGTTTTAGGAAGTTTCTGCAAGAAATATCGGATTTTCCGTACGACTCTGTAAAAAATTTGCGGAGGTGCACTTCTCAGAGACGGAGCTCCAAAATTTACTTGCAGAAAGGCCCCAGTCCGACGTGAGCGGCTTCATACTCTCTTCGCTTTTTACGAATAACTTTCTCGAAAAACTTCGTCAACAGACTTCAATCCACTTCGAACCATACCTTAATATTGCCTTGTATCTAGTATTACTAGATCAGGTTAAAGGTTCACCTATGGAAGCAGCAAAGCAAATCGACATAGCGTTGGACAATGAACTCAAGAGCCAGATTGCTTTGAGAATGGAAAATGGGCAGTTTTACTTGTGGAGTTGTGTTTTGGGACCAGAAGATAAAGCAAGAACCCATATCTTTGATTCTCGTAGAGATAGAGAGTGGAGAAATAGGATTTTACGGCGGTATGAGGTTTTTCTATCATCAATCACCATCCCCGGGGTGAAGGAGGCTTCAACCTCAAGGTTCTGAAGCTGGCCGAGCATTTTTGTCGCTGTGGACAACGTATCCTCGATGAACTTGGGTACATGTCCAAGTAGTATTTGCATTACGTGTAGGTGTGGCCTCTGAACACATGTCAGTCAACAGCTGAAGCAACCGTGAAAGGAGCGGCATACGAGTTAGGCAAGTAGTCAAATTTTTAATTTCTACGCATTTTGTCGGAATAAAACCCTGCTCGCTCGGTATTGCATTCGTTTCTTGCATTTTGTCACTGCGTCATCAAATTGTTGCAACAGCTTTGGAAGCTTTTAGCGTCAACACAGGAATTCATGTTGATCATTATCATCCTAAAACTTGCTATATTTTGACTGAGAGGTTTTGGCTGCTCAGTGAGTGAGACAGATGCTCGTTACATATAATTCTTTCGCATCTCGACAAAAAACTGACCATTGCACGACATATTATTTCCATTCATAGTAACGATATTCTATATGCGAACCTGCAGGTGACATATGCATCTGTGAGTTTCCCTTGACGGAATCTCTGCCAGGACATGCTTTTGTTTCAAATCGTGCTAACCGAGACGCTAACAATAGTCAAATCTTTGGATTAAGAACCAGTGGTGCTCATTGCCTTGGAGCAGCCACACTGCTGCTTTGCTGAAGAGTCCTCAATGATGTTCAGCCGTTGATTCTGAAACGTATGCAGCTATTCTGAAACGTCCAACACTCTTAGTGACGATGTAAATCAGAAAGTGAATAATATTTATTATATAGAATACACGAGATCCAGGCTCACGGTTTTTTTTCCTCTCTCTGCGAGTGAAAGCGCGTTTTGGGTTTCTGGCATCGTTAGCGTGATCAAATTTCTTGGTTAATTGAACTTTGTTTGCCACCAAAAGAGACACGTCTGACGGCTCTTGTTTACTGCATTTAGCTTAATATTCTCCTTTTGAACCAGCAATTCCACGACTTGTTGTATCTCAAACCACATCACTGACACATGGAGAGCCCGACCGCCATTCCGAAGCGAGGCCAAGTTATATCCACCTCCTTGACAACCTCAAGGAGACCAAAGCGACTGGCCTGGAACATGGCACAATCGTCTTGTAGCTCCTTTGCAGCGTCTTTTTCGATCGAAGACATCGTCACGAGCTTCGTAGCAGAATGGAATCGCGCCATTCAATAACAAAGATACATCCGTGTGCTCTGACTCGAGAGTCAAGTTAAGAGGATTGGGCGCGTTTTGGACCTTTTTGCCGTAATTCACGACAGCTTTTCAAGCAACAAGCTCCTCTGTTAACTTATACGGTCCAGAGTTGGCTGCTTGCATCACTAGCGTCCATCCGCAGCGGTCAGTTTCTGGATATCCAGACGCTGGAGCAATACCATCGCTACGCTACTACATCCATTCATCAGCAGCTTCGTACTCTTGCTGCCAAGTCTGGAATCAGTTTATAAGGTACACAAGAGGGGACTCGTCTCCAATCGCCTATCGTTTCTAAGAATTGATCCACATTTCTAACAAGTAAACTTTGGCATCTACCTAATTTAGTGGAAAATAGGTATTCTGGCAAACCCATATTAGGTAGGATTCCAAAATTGTTTGGGGATCTGGCAAAAAAGTAAATTAGGCACTCTTGCAGCATACAAATTTCAAGATAAAGCAACCAAGTAAGTGAATTTTGCTAAACCGATTTTTTGCCGACGGCGATGTTGAGCTGCAAGAAGAAGGCACGCAATTCCCCCTTATGCCTACCGGTGAACCGTCGAACCCAACTGACTTATTCGTCCATTAGAGACATTACATGTATGTCCCCTTTCGCCTTGGGTACTTGTAGGTTTCGTACCATCCGGCGTTGGATAAGTTATACGACACTATCGACGCGTCTTTTCCTCGGCTCGAGACGTAGATCTATTTCTTCCCCAAAAATATTCATCATTGGGCCACAAGATTCCTCGCCTAACTTTTTGGCTTGCTTTTGAGCCAGAGTGCTACTAACAGCTTGGTCAACCGCAGACTGCATGTTGAAGTTGAGTCACATCGTAAATGTTTCTTTTAGTCGACGGCAAAAGTAACAGGGGGGTCTGCTTTGGATTTTCATGTTAAAGTAGCCGGTTTTGCCCTCGAAAGAAAGAAACATTTGCGATGTGCGTCTAATTTTGAAGCGAACACGAACTTTTTTGCTCCTTTCTGTCGCTCTTGTTGTTTAGATGTTTGTGCTTTCTGTATTGGTTTTTAATTGAACATCTTTGTCCCCTTCAGTGACTTCGCTCATCTATCATCATCTTACCATGATGGAACCGCAAAGGACTTTTCATCTTTTGATCGGCACCCAGTAGAGATTCCCATGCAGATATGCATGCTGTCGTGTTGATGCTTGTGTTGTCAATAATGTTCTCATTACCGGATTCTGATGGAAACGACGTGTTCAATGCAGCAGCACTTTATCCATCGGGAGGCTACCCTTGCCTCAGATAGGTGCATCGACCAGCAAATTTTATGCTACAATCGGGTTTGAAGATGCGTCCGAGTTTGTGGCAGTGATTCAAGATGACGATAGATTGTGGTGAAGAATGTGAGTAATACGGAGTGAAGATCAGTGAACTGAGGGGGGTTTTGCTAATGCTAACTTGCAACAACATTAGCCTGCCGACTATACAAAGTAGACCCACATACTAAAGGTGACAGATAAAGCAGCAATCCAACTAGCACATTGACTCACTTGGCTTTCACCTTGGGTGTATTTTTTGGGTAAAAAAAATCTTGTCAAAATATGAAATATTTGGATTAGGCATTTTGTACTTTTTCTTGACACACTACCTACTTTTAAGAGGCCTGAGTATACTGTATCGAATTAACCAACAATAATACTTCCTCCGTCCCAAAATTTAAGGCAGTGTTTTTTCAAAATTCGCTACTGCATGTTGTTGATTGGTGGAATAGAAAGCGCATTCATTGGGGTTTTTGGAGCAACGCTCTGGACCATGAGATATGGTGAGCAAAAGTTGGGGCCCCCAACCCTCCACATTATAAAAATGACGCAGCGCCGCTCATAACCCTCACAGAAGCGCAAGAACTTGACCACAGGCGAGCGCAGAGCCGTCCTTGCCCGTATGCATGCGGCGGCCACGAAACTTCGCCTTCCAAGGGGACTTTTGCCTGCTTTATCCGTCGAGTTTTACTGTTCCGAGCGATTGCTCTTCCGCTTTTGGAAATGCGCGAGCGAGAGAATCCAAGCGAGCTCTTTACACAATGGGGTGCGTGGGAGTCGTGTCCAGAGGGGCCGCATACCACGCTTGAACGACGAATTAGCAGCGAATCTCGCCAAGGCCATCGTACGTTTGCCTCCATGAACGAACCAACGTTCGCACTTTAGCGGAGCATATGTGTATAACCAAGTCAAGTCTGCATTGATATTCTGCCCTATATTTTGGGACATGCTTAACTGCCGACTGCGCATTATATTTTGGGACGGAGGAAATAATACGCTCAGCACTATTCTATGTGGTGTATAATGCATAGCTAAAAACACAAAATTTGTACAGAACAAGGCGGAGCTATTTACGGATAACCGTAGGGTTGTGCGGAAATCATCTAGTGATAAACACAAAACTTTGTCGCAGATCTGAATGCAAATTTGCAAATTAGCGAAAGACGAGCTATTTGCAACACCTGCCATGGAACGGCAGAACCTTTTTAAGGTTTTTGCTATTTACATTCCGCGCAAAAAGCCTAAGAATTTGCTACCTGCCGATTGAGATGCTACCTGCCAGATATAAACGTCAGTAAACCGTCGACATATTTGAAGCTCATTTCGGGTATTCGGTAATATTTTCGCGGAGCCAGTTTTGAGGCCCTCTCTTCCGGTATCCAGGACCAGTTACGTGCCCCAAAATTCTTCGTAATAGGATAAAAGTAAATCGTGGAGAAGGGATTTCGGCCAAGTCAATCTTTACCAGTAATTCTTCATTTTCCGTCATTCCTTACGATGGTTCCACGGATGGATTTATTTTGGCCGCACGAAGTACTTTCCCACATATTCCTAAAAAAGTAAAGTATCTACTGATGACGGTCCGGTCCTATCCATGTTCCTATTTCATGCAGTTAGCGTTACTTTTTTTCGGGAAAAGCATGCAGGATGAATAAACGAAGAACGTTTTCCTTTTAACGGCGAGATGTGTGGGATTCCTATCTCAGGATGTATACCAAATTTCCAAATGGTCCACGCTGTTATATATATCTGGAGAGCTAATCAATCGTAACGTAGCTGCCTTCATTCGTTGGACGCGAAGCGCTAACGGTAATGCCACCATCCCCAAACCTCCAAAGAATAGGTGATATTTTATGTCTTACCTGCTTACCATCCGTGTATTTTGCCAGAGAAAGTTTGAATCAATCTTGTCAGGCTTTAATCCGGTGGATACTCGCGCTGTAAACAGAATAGCAGGAACTACAATAGCGTAAATAAAATCACTCTTTATATACTCACGCTGTAAACAGAATACCAGGAACCTACATAGCGTAAATAAAATCACTTTTTTTACTACTGATGTACTGCATTTTGTTGCTATCAAGAGACGCCTTGTTATCTTCGTATCCTCTTAGCCCAGTTCCGCTCAGTTTTATCAGCTCACCGATGTCGTAACCAAGTATAGCGTACCGTATTTTCTGGTGCAACCACCGATATTTCAAACCATTCCCAAGCAAAACAATATCCTGCCGCAAAAAATAGCAATCTACTTTTCCTTGCTTTGACTTTCAAAACCAGCTAAACGTCCAAATTGTTGAATGCTTGCGCTATTTTTTCTGATTTAGTACGGAATCTTCATGATGCCATAACAGCGGAATTCAGTTTAAACAGGCAGACATCGGCATCGTTAGCAGAAATGTCCGGAATACACCAGAGATGTCCACTATCTCCCTTACTGTTTATAATCGCAGTCGAACCCTTGGCTTCAGCACTCACGCAAAACAAACATATTGAAGAGATATCAGTAAGTTCCAGCCAAACAGCACCTGAGCATAAATTCTCAGCTTTTGTAGACGATTCAATCATTGAAAAATACAGAGCCATCACGAAAGTACAGACGCTTTAGGTCTAAGGCGAGATGGTCGGTTCACTCGTAAGCCCACTGCTGATGCCCCAAATAACGCCTTCTTTTACTACCATAAATGACAAATGCAAGTTTAGATAAAATAAATGCGCTATAAAAAAATGATATTCCTCTAAAATGTATTATGGCCGTTTTCAAAACGGCCGGGCACTAACGTAAATCATAATTATCTATTACTTGGTCAATTTAAAGTCCGCAAACTTACATCACGAGTTTTTGTGGTGGAGCCGATTTCCAAATCCATGACCGAAGTCGTGGGTGGAATCCGGATACCCACTGGCCCGGACGACCAACTATCGGAGGGGGTACTCCGTCGATCCTGATCAGCATCGGAATCAGATGAATCACCATTGTGGTGACTGATCTGATCCTCCCGGTCATCTGGCCGGTCTTCATGCTCGTCAGGATCTATGTTTAACTTCATCTCACCTTGTGTACCCGTCGATCGGGGCTGATTACACTCACTTAGGTGGACTCGGTGACGAAAAGGATGATCTTGATCAGGTCGGAGGATTTGACCTTCTCGAGACGGGGGGTGTCCTCGGGTGGAAATCTTCACCGGAGAACGGGCTGGGGTCGACACTTATTCAGTATCTAGGCACTGATCAGGAAAGTTCGTCTGATCAGGCCAGCCAATGAGAGAGAGATGTAACGAAACCAAGAAAATGTGATCAATCCACGATCTTCCACAGTAATCCACAAACGTTATCTCCACAAAACCTTTACCAATAGTATTAACGTGTTCCAAACACGTGCGCGTTGCGGGTGAGGTTCGGTCACCTAAAACAAACCCGTCGGGGGCTTCCGGTAAGCCAAAATGCGTCTTAGCGCGTCTTAACCGGGAAATAGATGAGCAAGAGGGGACTAATCAACCCTGTGCTCCCAATGACCGCACACGTGGCGGAGCGACTCTTTGCTTTAGGGGGGAAATCTAAACCTGTTATTATATATGCAATGTCCTATACCTGTGTACCATACATCAACTCATGCCTGACCTTTACTTCGACCCTATTTACTTCGTCGCACGGTTGCGTAACACTCTCTTGCCCATCCTGGCTGCACCTTCAAGCTGACCTGTACCGACTCTGCCCTGATCACGACCCGACTCTTCAAAAGATCTTCGACCCGTCCTGATCTTCAACAAACAACCTTGAAAACACTTGAGACCTGCTCTTCAGCACTTGTTCACTTCATATATAGTCCAACCAAACCGAGAACTTACTTGCCCTTGCATATCAACGCTGATCAGAGGCTGATCAGCCCTGATCACGATCGGCATAGTGATCGAGCGAGTGATCAGGTGGTGATCGGGCTGATCAGCCCTTGATCACCTCGGGAACGCTCTGGGTCATCATCATCACGACTCAATTCATCTTCCAAACCACACTTCCGATCTTTATACCCCGTCAGGACAACCATACACCACCGATCTCGGCTGATCAGGCCTTGCCACGTCATCTTCGGACCAACCAAAGTTCACATCACTCACACAACCTGTCAATCCACATGCCCGATCTTCATTCCTCATCTGATCTTCATTCTTCGGGCATGACAGGCCGATCAGGCCGTAACTTCGTATCGTAGCCAGCTTCAACCACTATACCATTCAGAGATCGGCTGGTCACCCGCCCTTGATACGTCATGTCACCAGTCACTCCTTCTTATTTCATCCACGGGAACTCGACTTAGTGACTGTAATACCGATCGTGATCTCCATCATTTCGCCAGTGCCTGGGACTGGGCTTAACGACCATACTTATACTTGGCTGATTTCTCCACGCTGCGAATATCCGTTGGCCGTCACCTTTTCTTCTTAATCGTGATCAACCTTTTCCCACCCATCAACCGTCATATGTTGATGGGTGTTCTATCGTCACCACTCAATGGCCATGTGTGGTCCACTTCAGTCCCAATATTTTCCGATCGCTTCACCTCAGCCGCCCCTGAGACTAACTGTAGCCGCACAACGACTGCAGTTCGACTTACTCCTTTTTGAACTTCCTCTCTGGTGATCACCATGGCCGACGCAAGCCGATCTCCTCTTCCTTCTTCGTCTTCTTCGGCTGCCCGCCCGATCGCTTCTTCGCCCTCCGTCTCCAGCTCGGCTACCCCTGCGATCGCCCCGATCACGACTTCTACGCCGATCACGACCAGCCTCATCCGACCGACAACTGCTCTCGCTTCATATCGACCGTCTTGGAGTCTTCCTGCTCGACCTCCGTCAGATCGCCCTCTCCGTTCCTTGGAACAGCTCACTCGCCTGATAGATGGATCGGGCCCATTCACGTTGGGGCCCGTGGAGGCTTGTCGGCTACGATCGGAACTCCGAAGTGCCATTCCCGAGTTGGTTTCTCTGTACGATACCAACCCGGCACTCACGGCTGAGTTATCCGATCGTCGGATCGCGGCTGATACTTCGGCACGTGATTCCGCTGATCTGGCTGCCCAGCTGTCGGCTCTCCGGCTAGATCATGACCGGCTTGGCAAAGATCATGACCGGCTTGATCAAGACCTGCGGGACCTGACTGGTCGCTTTCAGGGTGTGACGATGGAGCGTGGTCAGTTGTCGGCTGACCTCGCTGCTCTGCGACTTTCCAAGCCTTCGGACACCGTCGCCTCCTTACAGTCGCTGATCGACTCGATGGCTATCACCATCCGTGATCAGGGTACGTTCATCTCATTCACTCCTTTTGTAATCCGTTTTTTTACTCTCCATGTTTATTTCCAGATGAACGTATTGAGGCAATGAAGAATTCGATGGTCGAGATGGTAGATCATCTGCAACGCATCGATGATCACCGTCTCAACCGTGATCAGCTGCTGCGTGATAAGATCCGCACTGCCGAGGACGTATAGCGTCGGGAAATCGAGGCTCGCTATTCGGATGAACAAGTCCAGCTCTTGGCCAAACAACTTTCTGATTCTCGCATCGGCCGTACCGATATACAGAAGAGGTTGTGCGAGAGTCGGAAAGTGGCTGAAGACTGCCGGCACGGACTTAATCTTGCTCGGGTTAAACTTAAAACCCTAGAGCTCGATGAACGTGCCTGGCTTCAACATAACGCTGACCTGAAAAATCTCGCGGTGCAGACCATGGATAGGTGGACCAAACCAAACACCGGTTCAGGGTCAGTTCGGACGGCCTTGCAGCGGCTTCCTGGGTTGATCAGCTCGTTTACTCCATCTGGCATACCGCCACAGTCGCCAGCGTTTACCCCGCCTTCGCCCGCGTCCTCGGTCGCTTCTTTGCCCGTTCGTAGTGCTGATCAGCCCGTGATCAGTACTTCAAAAGCTCCTGCGTCATCCCAATCTTGTTCACCGGCGACTCAAAGACCAGCGCCTTCGGCCTCGAGTTCTGGGAAGCGTAAGCAGACCAGCTCGTCGAAGCAAAAGATGAGTCCCGCCAAGCGATCACGTCTTGTGATCGAATCGGATGACGAATCAACCGATCTGGACGAGAGGACGTTGTCTGTTCTGGCTCGATCGCGCAGCACTGATCGCCGTACGCCAGCACCAAGTTATTCGGGCGTGAATTCGCTGGCCCAGGCCGTTACTTTGCTGGAGTCAGATGACGACGATGACGATGATCTCGAGGAGGCACCATCAGCTCAGGCTGATCCTGACATTCCTGCGACGGCCACTGGGGCAGCGATCGCCCCGCCACCCAATTTTACGGGCGTCTTCATCCCCGCGAATCGATCGTCGATCGGAGAGAACGACTACAGCTACGATCCGAACCAACCGTTCATGGATCTGTATGTCGTTATGCAGGGGAAGCCGACTTCCGCTCACATGGCCACACGAAAACCTTGGAGTGGTGATCAGGTCTGGGGTCTGACGCCTCGGGTTCTCGAAGTGCGGCAGAAAAGCGTCCCTCGCTTGTGGTCCCGCCCGCCAGGCTGGATCTTCCCGATCAGATCGCCGGTACGCAAGGACAAGCAGTGGCAACCAAGGTTGCTGACCAGAGGTGCTATCGAACTTATGATCGATTCAGCACCCTGGGATGTCCTCCTGACACCCATGCCCGGGCTGACGTTTCCTGATCGTCCTTGGTTTGTCGAGCTACAGGGACGCCTGGCTTTATATTACCAGGAGCACGTGCAAGCGATATGGGAGGCGACTCACCATTTCCCGATCACGATGGCGATGCGCAAGGACGCGTGGATCGAGCATTACCATCATGCTCGCAAGCGTCGACGTACCAAAGCCGGGGCTGCTTGGGCCACGATCTGCGATTATGTCGTTGACGGAATCCTGCACGGCCAGTGTGATCTGGACGTTTTCCTGTTCCCTGGCGTCCTGCATTTAACTGTTCGTCGAGCGGGATCGCGAGGACTCAAGGCTGACAGCGGGGATTGGTATCCCGGTTATGGACACATAACTCCGGTCGCCACACTGCATGATTGCTTGCTCTGGACCGATCAACATGAACCTTGGCGAAACCAGTTCCGATCGAGTCCCATGGACCATCCAGGGTACAAGGTTTCTCGCCTGCGCACTAAATATGGTCCGTGATCGTCGTGATAACCAACTTTTATTTCGTTCTCCATAATCACTTAATATATCACGACATTCCTTGATGATCTTCTCGTTCCACTTTCGTAAATCTTGTTCATGTCTCACTATCACTTCCATCTTGTAGGTCGATCACTCTCATGCGTACATGTGTAATTCTTGAGTAATATATATATGTATATGCATCCGTTTCTTCCAAACCAGTCCAACCGCCCTGATCTCCACTTGCCCGATCATCATATTTGCTGATCAGTCACAACGTGTCAACCCAGGCTATTGAGATTCCTGGTTACCCTCTTCGTGGGTTTGCATCACTTCAAATCGATTCCTTCTCACCCGATCACGTTCGAACTCCCTCAGTAACGCTCCACAGTTCAGATCACGCTCATCTAACCACTCGGGATCGTCATAACCCTTCCAACGAACCAAATATTCACGGTGGGTCCGGCCAAAACGGGTCTTCTTGCCTGATCGGGTATCCAAAACCTTCTCCACCTCGAATTCGTTCGGGTCCAACGTTCTTTCCCAACTATCTTCGGGTAAGAGAGCCTCGTCAAAATCAAACCTTGCCTGATCGTCTCATGACAACCTAGTTTTAGGCCAATCAGGGTATTCT
>MIQA02012666.1:6678-52478 GCA_001887855.2 Sclerospora graminicola | reverse complement strand
TTACTCATCGTATTTTGTTGCAGTGCTGTCGGTATGAATATTATCTCTAGTACTGAGCTAAAATTGCGAATACTGAGCAGTTTCCGTCTTCCTTTTACAGAAACGAAAGACACTGATGATGTTTCTGCGTGCCGACTCGTTTGAATATGCCAGTAGCTGGGTCAGTATCATAAACAACGCCATCCATACTGCTAAAAGCGTTGAATTTACCCCGCAATGGACTATAGAAACCATGCAGACGTTCATTTCGACTGCTTCTGGGTATTGGATTTTAAAGTCAAATGCGAAAATGTTGGTCATGAAAGTCTAACGGGTTGTTAAATGCAAAGCCATTTGGAAAGAAGTAGAGAACTACTATGCAACAGAATCGCGACGAAGGTGGTAACAACGACTCCAACTGTGACGGTAGGCCCTTACGTTATAGAAAAGTGATATAAGGTTGCTCACTAGACTACATGTGCTTCTCAGCGACCAATGCCTTCGGTACTCGTTATTAGCATTATCTCTAGACCTACGGAAAGGTTAGTCAAGCGACATGTTGAGCTCAATACGGAACTTTATTTGGGTGCATTTGAGCAAAAAGATACTTGCGTTATCATGCTGAGTAATGGAGAAGAGCTCCATATCCCGCAACAAATGCTAGGAAAGGATCCAGCAGAGCTTCTCGCAAGTACCAAACAGCTAGATGTGACGAGTTCGGTACGCAGTCAACCTCTACGACCTCATATCGTTTGTAGTTCGAAAAGTTTCCGGTAAGATTGGGTGTTATCCGATTGTTGAACGAAAGTGAGTATAATACATAATGTTGTGAACAGTCTCTTTTCGATATTCACGGGCACCTCCAATGGCAATTGCTCGTCGAGATTCGGGCCCCCAGTTAGTGAATTCATCACTGCCTTCAACTTTCACTGTTGCTTTCCCTGGTATACTTGGTGGACTGTTCCTGATAAGTTGCTTGGTGTCACTATATGTCGCGACTCCGTTTGTCGGATTGATGAAGATCACTATCGTACTTGGGTTTATCTTATCTGTTTCTCAGATCACACAGTTTGTTATCTGGTGAGTGTCTATACCAGTGCTAGTTTTGCGTATTTTTGTGGTGCAAAGCTGACTCAACTCTTTATTGAATTATAGTTTATCAGATAATCGAAGCCACAAGCGCTTTGGCGCCATTCTGCCATCGATCAATGGGTCTAGCAAAACATTGACGGCAGTGGGAAAGGAATACGTATGCTATTTAACGATATACAAGATCGAAGTAATTGAAGCAGATCAAGATATCGAAGCTGCATTGTCTGATCCGGTGTCTCCTGTTGCAAACGCTGAAGGGTCAACAGAGACTAGTATCAAAGCAATCAGTGGTGGACCGATCGCATTTTCACCGCGATTCATAGCTGGTGAAAAAGGCGATGTGGAAAAGGGTCGTGCTAGATATCTGGCTACGCTGGAGTGGCGGAAAGAAAATGGCATTGACGATATTTTAGTGAGACCCCATCCAAACTTTGAACTTATCAAGAAGTATTATCCCCAATTTTTTCATGGCAGGACTCGTGATGGTCTACCCGTTTACTTTGAGCGTCCAGGCAAAATTGATCTTCCAGCACTTAAGCGAGAAGGACTCTCGATTGATGACCTGCTGCGTCATTATATGTACATTACTGAGTACCTTTGGCGAGTGGTCGAGCCCAACGACTCGAGCCGATCAGTAACAGTGCTGGATGTGACGGGTATTGGTATGTACGACCTCGGTGGAGAAGTCTTGGACTTTATCAAGCGCGCTTCTGCTTTTACCGGTGCACATTATCCCGAGCGCAGTGCCCATATTTTCATTATCAACATTCCTGGATGGTTCAACATGGTTTGGCGCATGGTAAAGCCGCTGATTGATCCCGTTACGCGAGAAAAGGTACGTTGTCCAAACGAATGTTACTGCTTGGCATGCAGTCGCTGATGTGTTTGTGTTGTTGAAGGTACACATGCTCAAGGGTGGTGCCATTCTTAAAGAGTTGGAAACGTTAATTGATCCGGAGAACATTCCTTCAGACATTGGCGGAAAAGGCGTAGCGCTGGGCGACTCCGAGGAAGAGCACGCTTTGGCGGCACACGTTAAGAAGTATTTGTGAGTAGGAACTTCAACCAACTAAAATAATATTAACGTATTGTCCTTGTGACTATTACCCACCTGTCTGATACATGATTGGTTCAAGGATTGGATGCAGCTGGTGATCAGATGATTAGACACCAAGTTTTATACTAACTTAGTAAGTTACCACCAATAAGTTGATCACAATTATATTCGCCATGGGTCTGACGAAGCAATTTCTTTACCGTGCGGCGTCTCGCACTCATTCTCGTCTATTGTTGCCTTTATCGACGCGCGTGCTCTCCACGGCAGCTGAAGGTTTGTCGTTTTATGCTACATTATAACTTGAGTGCAAATCTGAAACTTACTGTGATTCACACCCGATAGCAGTTGAACCTGAGGTTGTGTCGTTTGAGGACATTAGCACTGCGTCCTACCGTATTCGTGGTGGCATTGTGCAGACCCAATGCGAGTTTTCGCCTCTGCTGTCAGAACGAATGGGTATTGAGCTGTATTTAAAAAAGGATCACCGTCAGATGACTGGTAGCTTTAAAGAACGTGGCGCTCGCAATGCTTTGCTTCAGCTGACGGACGAAGAAAAACAGAACGGTGTGGTGGCTGCTTCAGCTGGAAATCACGCACAAGCTCTGGCTTATCATGGCCAGCTGCTAGGAATTCCGGTAACGTGTGTCATGCCCAAGGTAGCGCCTTTAACCAAGATCATGCGCTGCCGGGAACTTGGCGCGCGTGTCATATTGCACGGGGAACACATTTTAGAAGCTCGTGAAAAAGCTGATGATTTTGTGCGTGATGAGGTACGGATGACCTTAATGAAATGGTAGAAAATGACTTTGAGTATCTGACAGACTTTTCCACAGAATATGGTCTACATTAACGGATTCGACCGTCCAGAAATCATTGCTGGAGCGGGTACTATGGGTATTGAGATTCTAAATCAAGTGCCAGACGTCGATGCTATCGTTGTGCCAGTTGGTGGCGGTGGGTTGATTGCTGGTATCGCTCTCGCTGTCAAAACCCTTTCTCCAAATGTCCAAGTGATTGTAAGTCGAGACTGCCAGTACGGTGATGTTTTACTTTTTTAATCTTAATTGAACTTTGGATTTGCATTTCAGGGAGTTGAGCCGGAATACTGCGCGAGTTTCATGGAGGCTCTGAAGGCCGGCAAACCCGTGCACATGTCCACAAAGCCAACTCTTGCAGACGGTCTTGCCGTTCCTTGTGTTGGTGCTAATGCTTTCGAAATCGCCCGCACATTCGTGGATAAAGTGGTGACTGTCTCGGAACGGTCGATGCTTTGAGTGTGCTGCGTCTGGTGGAGATGGAAAAGGTCGTTGTGGAGGGTGGCGGTGCGTCATCGCTGGCCGCCTTGATCGACGAAAAGCTACCGGAATTAAAAGGAAAACGGGTTGTCCTACCTCTAACAGGTGGTAACATTGACACACCAGTTCTTGGCCGGGTGATTGACCGCGGTCTGGCTGCCGATGGTCGACTGGTGCGCTTTGTGGCTACCGTGAGCGACCGTCCAGGTGGCATTGCTCAATTGACTTGCTTTTTGCGTGATTTCGGTGTGAGTGTCAAGGATATTTACCACGAACGTGCGTGGGTACACGCCAGTATCTCCCATGTCGCCGTAAAATGCGTCGTCGAGACGCAGTCAAGCGAGCACGCCCTGAAGCTTAAGCAGCGACTGGAAGAACAGGGCTACCCTCTTATCTGGGAAAGCTTTGCCGGGCACCAGACCCCTGCTGTTGAGCTCTAAAAGCCTAAAATGATGGTACATATTGAAGTAGAATACGGATAATTTGATTTATAACTCTTCCACTCCTACACTCGTTTTCAAAAGTCTAGATTTCCGCTAGCTCTCCTAGATAAATGGTTTTGTCACTGCTGCACGAACCCACGATAGGCTCTGTGGGGTGAAACGTGGCCTCGTTCACGCAACCTGTGTGCCCTGGCAGATGGTATCGCAGGTTACCAGTTTCTGCGTCCCAAATGTAAACGTAGCGGTCCGCTGATCCACTAGCTACTAAGCGCATGTCGGCTGACCAGCCACACCGGATAAGTGTGCGGTCAAAGCTGTGCTTGGCCCCCATAAACGTCATTTTAAGACGACTTCCCTTGACAAAGGCTCGCACGTCCCATTTCCTCACTGTCGAATCCATAGCATTTGACAGCAAATGGCTTCCATCTGGACTAAGACTCACACCAGTCACGATATCGGCGTGACCCTGCAGCACCATGCTCACTTCGTCCTTACGTAAATCCCACAGCTTAATATCGCCATCCAATCCACCCGCAAACACATGAGAATTATCGGCCGAAAAGCATACGGCTGTGACTTGAAAGTTGCTCTCAAAAGACTTGACCGCGCGCTTCGATCGCACATCCCAGATTTTGGTGGTACAGTCGTCACTGCCACTGACGATGAGGGTGGGGCCACTGGTCACGGGACAACAACTGTTGACAATTGACTTATGACCCATAAACTTCTTTACACGTTCCCCAGTCTCGGCGTCCCAAAGCCTAACTGTTTTGTCGGCTGAAGCCGATACGAGATGCGCGTTGTCGTAAGTCCATTGCACCTCCAGCACAGCGTTCTTGTGGCCGCTGAGAACGTTATAATTACGGCATTCTCCGTAAACGTCCCAGAGCAAAATGTTGCGATCAAATGAGGATGATGCCAAGTGCTGTCCGGAAGGACTGAACTTTTAAAGAGTAACACGGCGCGCTATGACCCGAGAGCAGCATTGTAGGCGCCATGAGTTTCGACGTTCGATCTCCCCACAGCTTAGGCAGATTACCGTGGGGTCCGCCGCAACAATTTCCGACACACGTGAGCGCTTGGCTAGCTGCGTCTCCCCTACATTTGTCAGCGCAGTCGACGCACCCGCATCTTCGTCGCTACTTAGTCGCCGCTTGGCCGCCATAGCGAAAAATAAACTTAAGGCGCACTTAAACTTTTGGGTAACTTATTGCAATTTTGTGATCTTTTAGTCTCTACTCAGAACTGAGGATACATCAAGTAAGTGATGTTTGCTACATAAGCGATCTTAAAACGACGCAATTCAGGCTATGCGGCGAGTAAACCTGCCGCGAGGTTCTGTGGATGATTTAAACCAAGGTATTGGATGCGTCGGGCTATTAGCACACTTGAATCTTCCTAGTTTGCGTGACAAGAAGGATAGCACATTTGTGGATGTCACGTTTCACCCCTTGAAACCATGGGTGGCTACTATTGAGGCAAAAGGTTGCGGGATTGTATGGAACTACGAGACAGCTGAAATCGTGACGGAATTTGACGTGGGTGAGTCACACATGTAGGATTTACGCTACCAATTGGACTGCTGACTCGGTCGCCATCGATGCAAGGGGCGGCAAGTGCTGCTAAAGGCCTTCTACTGTCTCCTACTGGAGCATCCCTTAGCAAACTTCGACAACGCACGATGTTGCCAATGCTTTTTTATGACCATGAAGCTATCGCGTGTACAACGCAATTACCAGCGTCACGTACGTGCTATGACGAGTGGCTGATCGTCGTCACACGCTCCCGGATTGTCATTTGCGACTTAGATCAAAACGGCGCGGTTAGTAGTGACATAAAATTCACGAAACAATTGCTTTTGATGATTCATCTATTATAGGTACATCATCTGGATCCAGAAGACTTGCATCGTGGTCTTTTAAGTAGTATTGCCATCTTACCAACAGGACCTTTGGCTATTGGTTGTCAAGATGGAAAAATTCGCATCTGGAGCCCATGGCAATCAAAACTTGTAGGTACTCTTGACACTGGATCTCAGAGAGGTGCGCGGCACATTAGCAGGGCTTTTAATCTACTAGCTAACAGAGTCCAACGCCACTAAAACGTTTCCCAGATGTCCAGTAACTCATTTTGCTCACGACGCCACCTATTTTGATGAAACGAAGCGGAAGTGGATCCCTTCCTAAAACTGAAACGCGGCTAAGTACACAGCTCCATCATCTTGCCTGCGCAACACTGGATGGGTATGTTGTAACGTGGAAAATTTCACTCGATCCTTCAACGGCGAGCTGTGATTGCGTGAAAACGTCAGAACTTGAGCTACGAGACGTGTTTCGACAATTTGACACAGTTAATGGAGTGCATGAGCTCAAGTTCCATCCCCAACATGATGTGATGACTGCATCATGTCGTGATGGTACAATCTTTTTCTTCGATGTTGCACCGCTCTTGGATAGTAACAGACCGGACGTGCCACCAAAACGGCGTCAAAAGAACAAGATCGAGGCCCTCACTTTTGTCTTCCCCACTTCCACACAGTGCAACCCTTATCGGGCTTTTTCCAACTAGCAAGCTCCAAAGTGTCGTTATTCTCCCTGGAGCCCAAAAAGGATGCTTCACAGCTCTTTCAATTGCCCCCATCAACTCCGCGGTAGGGTCTGAAATTTCTACTGTGCAGGCAGATTCGGAACGACTGACTCTTTGGCATTTGTTGTAGTTGATTGCTTCGGATATCATGATCAAAGGCCGCTATTGTGGCAAAGATAGCGTACCAACTATCTCACAGAGTTTGTCAGCAGCAAGAGTCAAGAGTCCAGAGACCTTCGAGCGTTCATTAAACCGGTACATTGACAACGAACTTTTCACATGCTTTGGGGCTGTCATTCCCTCACGGAGGAATGTGTTTCTGTTTGCCTCATTATGAAGATAATATGAAGAAGCTGAAAATCATGTCGCTTGCAAGTTGTTTTCGCAATGCAGGGGAGTTGTGTTGCCTTACGAGTTCCGGTTTGCTTGTGCTTCGGACTTGCTTTTCGGCAGCTCCAAATCCCGTCTTAATCCCTCGAAACCGGAATCCTACTCCTGCTATTGCATTTCCATCGTCAATGTTTATTGCCGTGCGCGTTCTCGGTGGTGAGTCACGCAACAAGCCTCAACTTCACATTATGCAGAATGGGACAGAGTACAAGATTCCAGCCGCCATTGAACGCTTTCGTGTTCCTCAATTGCACTATTGTCCGTGGCAAAACGGCTTTTTGGCAGCACTTTTGCCTACGAGTGGATATCTAGATGTGACAAAGCCTAGTTCAATAAATTCGATGCCCAGGTATCGTTCTCATTCTTGTCATATCGAGACAGATTTTGCAGGTGGGACAAAAATCCATACCACCGAACGCTGTCGACTTTGAAACCATTTTTGTTGCTTATGCGTTTGCCCTTGCGTGGCATCCATCGCAGCCCCTTTTTGCAGTTCTTGCCGTACGTTATTTTCTATATCGATTCATCGTAAGCTGGTGCTTGGGCTTTAACGTTTTGAATCGTATTGGCAGCCAAACAAAGATCTCGTTGGCAAGCTCACGCGCGCAAACACTTCATCAGCCATCATTCCAAGCAAGCGCTCAAGATTTTTCTTTGGAGGAAGCAAAGCTTCTGCTGCTAATGCAAGTGACGAGCCAGAGTCTCGTCAAGAGCGAGCTTCGTTAGCATTGTCCATCTACCAACTTTCCAGTGATGACGACGCCGAGGTGACGTTTCTTGGGACAAGCTTCTCGAGGGGCAAAGACAATGTGCTTCATGTTTTCTCGGGTCCTCTCCTTGGAGTTGTGAAATTCGTCCGAGAGACCACTCCAGTCGATTCAGAACCATTACTAGGTGGAGGTTCAATGGTGAAGCGAGAACGAGATGGTGCCGCATCTTTGAGTCGTGTTCAGCGAGCCCAGTCGTTCATGCTTAGTCTCAGCACCATATCATCTCCTAAAATGTCAGATCTGAGACTTACGATGATCTCTCCGTCGCAATCTCCATCGGCTTCGCCCACAGCAGCAAGCTTTGAGTCAGCTGATTCTGCTAGTGATTTGAGTCGAACTTTCTTGGAGTTCTACGAGTGGAGCCATTTTACCGGCTCGACTGATGGCGGTGATGCCGAAATGAAGCTACAGAAACTCCGTGGAGGAATTGCTCTTGACTGCCCACTTACACTTGAATGGGATACCTTCACTCGAAGCTTGTGTGCTCTTGTCTATCCCACGAGTCTCAAGATCTACCACTTTGACATGTCTTCTTCTACCAGCGACGGTAAAGAAAGTGTTGCGACTGCAGCTTCAACCATGAAGCTCTGGCACGACATTCCAACGCCATCGCCCGCTCTTTCCTTGCATTGGGTGCATCACACGCTGTTTTTCACCACAGAAGACGAAGTCAAGTGCTGCATTATTTCACCCACGCGATGTTTTACACTAGCGCTAGCTTCTCGATGGGTCTTAAACGAAGCCTCTTGCGCTACTCAAGTCAGCGATGATGATTTGAGCCAGTACCCAAGACCACAGGTAAGTCGGGATGCTCTCGCAAGACTAAAGCGATGACTTCTAACACCACAATTGGTCATGTGTCAGATTTTTGCAGCCGGCGCGACAACAATTCTAGGAGTTCGGGATCAGAAACTTGTGCTTGGAGGTCCCTTACAAACAGTTCACATTCTCGACTTGTCGAATCGCGTTCTCCAGTGTGCAATGATAGTGACCGCGGGAGTAATTGACGGTGCAGTAGAAATGGCTCAACGAATTTGTCGGGATGCCATTCAATGGCTCGGAGCCGTTTTTGAAGCGTTTGGGTACATTTCCGAAGCTTTACGTCTTCTGCCAGGTCTTTCGCTGTCATTGAAGGTCAACATGTGCATTAAACATGTTCAGCTCGAATTCCTGTCGAATTTATTGCCAGAAGTTATCGAGAATGAACACGATTCCCCAAATCTATCGGTAAGCGCTTTATGAAATGAATGTCGAAGAAAAGATCACTGCGTCAACCTTTTTCTTCTATTGTAGGGCTCATCGCTTTTTCAGCGCCTGTGTATTGCTCTCTATCGTGGAAACATGCACTCGTCTCTTAAAGATGTTGGCTTCACTCTTCTTGCTCAAAAGCATGTGAACGACGCCATCTTCGTCGCTACTCTACTAGATGATAAGGAGGTAGGTCGCGAGAGAATGAAAGATTGTTCGTTTTGTGACTCATGCATCTCATGCGGTTCCTTTTTCATTAGCAACTCGTGCGAGCATACAAATGCGCCGAAGAATGGGGCGCTGCTTTTTTCACCGTCAAAGCCAAGCCATCAGCGGCAATGGCAACTCAAGACGCGATGCTACAGAAGTGGAATGCCCATGTTGCCAATCCAACTGCTGCATGGAGAAAAGTTCTCAAGAAACAAGGAATACGAGCACCAACAACCGTAAAGCTTCAAACATCCTCATCATCGGCTTAGCATCTCGTGCCTCTCTCTATACTAAGTAATTCGACTGTAGAACCATCTTGAATCCCATCTTGAATTGCAAACTTTACAATAATTGACTAGTCGCGAACGATCTCATAAACCTTGACGCTTGGTATCCTTTCATCTCTTCACAAGATGGTGCTCTCCTTGAGTCCTCGTAAAGAACCGCTCATGGTAATTGAGGACTTAAACTCCAGCAACGATGGCAACGCGGTCGAGCATGTGGTCTTCCATCAGGTACGCGCTTGTATTGTGTCTCTTCTTGTCTAGCGCTTACTTTGAGACGATCTCTTTCAACGCTTCCTATGCTCCAGAGTCGCGGCAGTATCGTATGTATTCGAGGTGATACGTTGGAAGAAGTGGATGTCCAGACTGGAGCACTGCTCTGTCATATCGCGTTCGACTTGCTGGTTTCCGGTACTTTGGACTTGATCCTCCCTGCTGGTCCTCACTTTGTCGTCGGGCTCTTTCAATCTCGATTGTTTGTTGTATGGGACCTTGATCAAGCTGTTCTGCTATTAACTTGTGACGCTGACAAGGTGCATGGAGCACGTCGTGTCACGGCGCTTGCTACATCACTCTGTGTTGATCGATGGCTCTTTTTCAATGCCGAAGGAAGCAACAATGTGCGTGTCACGCGTGTTGATTCGCAACGATCAGCCCGTGAAATCCTTCGTAAGAGTTCCCTTCGTGGTGGTTCCGTCACGTCGTTGGCTTACTCAACGGAGCATCATTTCCTGAGCTCAGGTTGTAACGATGGCACAATTCAGGTCTGGAGCATCGGGTCCGATGAAGCAGAGGCGACAACTCGTGGCAAAAAGGGACAAGAAGCTAGCGAGTTTGCCACTCCGCTCTTTGCCGTACAGCTAACCCAATCTCCAGTCGTGAAAATTGTCATTGGAACGGGTACCTACGGAAGCAGCAGGAACATTTTTCTCGCGGCAGGTTACCAGAACCGTCGAGTGGATATCGTTGCGATCAATGGCCAAGCGTATACTTGCGTCGCTTCCACCATCTTGTACGTTTTCCTTCTTCACAGTCATTTCGATGCGAACAGGAGCCTCTGCATTTGATGTTCTAACTTGTTGTTTATCCACAGAACTCCACCTGAAACACCAGCGTTTTCCAGAATCAGCGGGACCTTATCGCTAGCAATTCATGAAGAGCTACCTCTGCTACTCGTTCATTGGCATTCGCACAGAAGCGAGTTTGGTGGGAATGTTATCGCGGCTTGGGAATTCAATTGTTCGGACAAAAGTGCGACCTCAAGTTCTAGCGGAAGCACCGGAGGCAACTCCATCCATGGAGATGCTCTGACTGATTGGTGGTCGGTTGCCAATTCCTCAGCACTTTGTCCATGCTCAACGACTGGAAGTCAACCTAAAGCCCCACATATCATCGCCACGGACATGACCCTGTGGCAAAACTCCCTTGCCGTCTATGCGAGCACGATGGACCGTCGCTCGATTGTCCTCCTTGACATTCAGTCGAGCTTGACATCTCCTAAAGCAGAGCTCAAGATGGTGCTAGCGCTGAGCACGACGATGCAGCTCACCCTTGCGCAGTATCATGACTATCCGGCTACAATTCCATCGTCCCAATTGCAAATAGCGGTGACGACAAGCGCCAAAGGTACTCCCGTCCTCAAATTACAACGATATTCACAACTCACGGGACGATTAATCGCTTCAAGCGATCAACTTCTTGATTGGAAAAGTACACACGGGGTTCCTCTTGTGCCTTTCCAAGTAATCGGAACCAGCCATCAGTCCATTGTGTGCCTTAAACTTCGTGAAAAAGGATTTGTCCACGGTGCTGACCAGACTACCTTTTCGTTCGCGCTTCTAGACCTCGATAGTGATGTGGATCCAGCAAAAAATGATGGCGTCACAACTCTCGACGATGAAGATGGAGCAATTGCTCTGAGTGCCTTGCCAGCGCTCGAGTTGAAGTGCGGACCCCTTCAGCATGACGTTCGAGACGTATGTTTCGGTATGAATCCAACGACAAATATCAATGCTCCAGTATCAAAGCATCCAGCAACTTACTAGTGGTGCTTTCAAGTACCGGAGACATGCTTACTCTCCAAAATCCAATCGATCTCAGCACCAAACAACTGCGATTCAATCAGCCGATTCTACGTGTATTTCCCACGCCAATGCTCCTTCCAGCCAGCTCTTTGAACCAAACCGAGTCTCTTTGCAAGCTGCTTTACCTTTTACAGTCCGTAAGTGATGGAAACAGTCAACAACTTGTGCTTAGTGGAGAGGATCTATCGATTCCACTGGAACGTGCGTCTTCATGGACATGTGAAGCCCAAGAGCATCTTGTCGACGTGCAATGGAATACTTCATCGTGTCCGGAAAGTGGACCTCATGACTCACAGCAGCGTCTGCTGCTCGCTGTTCGAACGACTCGCCGACTTGTTGTTCTCTCTCCTGAACTTTGTCAATTAAGAGCGTATACTTTTCGAACTGATCTTAACGGAACACCAGAGAGTTTGCTCTGGGTATCCCAGACGTTAATGTATGTCACCACGGAACACCAAGTGCGCTACGTCACTCCTGTAGCCAACCACCTTGAAACAAGTCGACTCTTGTGTAGCCTTGCTGTCGATCTCGACTCTCAACCTGGCTTTACTCAATCCTTGGTCCAATTAGTGTCAATCTGCGGTGATCGACTTTGTTATACTGTCACGAATCCAGCAACACTCGCTACCCGAGCAACGCTGCATTCCGTAGCCTTATGTGAGCCGCTACTACTGGGCTTTGCTTATCCTAACGCTACGCTTCGGCGAGTCTTTGAGCGAGAGATAGTAGCTTTTACGCTCTTGAGCGACGAAAGTGATCGTCCTGTTTGCTCAATCACGGATGTGGTGCTGGAAACTGCCTATCACTCTTTTGGGTGGAAAGACAAGGTGCTGAAAGCCTTAAACGCGCTCATAACGTCGCAGGAAAATTCCACTCTTACCGTAGGAACTGCAGACGGAGGAGTTGCTCGTGTTTCCCATTATAGCCGAGCATCAGTGCTCTCGACATCCGTGATGGGTTCCATCTTCTTAGATGCTCATCAATGGGAAGATTTCGTGCGAGTGTTCCTTGCTCAAGACCCAGTACTCGAAGAATATGTGGTCGCAATCGACTCGGACGGCGGAGGGGCAAAGCTGCCGTCAAAAATGGGACCCATGGCTCGACGTTTCCGAGAGCTCGCCACAGTGTTTACGAGTATTGGCCAGCCGGACTGGGCTATTCGTTGCTTGGATTTGTCTGGAGACGACGAGGCTCTTTTGACGCTCTTCCGCTTGCTCCATACTGCATCTGATTCACCGTCGTCGACTGAAGTACTTGAAGCGCTCGAGAAGGCTTGGGCCCAATTGAATCCACCATTGAGTACTATCTCGAAAGCTGCTACGAAGCAGATGCAACAAGATCCAGAAACCAGAAACAAGCACGATCTGTTTTTGCTGCTTTGCTGCGAGACTCTCACACAGCCGACGCGGCGTGGACGTCTCCTCACTTCTGTTGCTCCGTATGATCGTCTCAAACTATCCATCGCATCAAACGAGAAGCTGCTACCTCAGGATAAAAGCGTAAATGAGACCACACGTCCAGGTACACTGCCATGGAAACGATTAGCTCCAGAGGATGCAAGCGAATGGGTGGGCGTCTCGGGCAAGATCCGCTTCGCAACATGTGAACCTCGTGCATTGAATTACTCCCTCTTTGATACCGAAATTTCAACTGTCATTGGAGGTGCAGACATTGGACAGCTGTCTCCCATATTCTCCCCCATAGCTTCGGTAGAGGTAGGCGCTAGCGCCAAAATGACCATCGGTCCATTTCAAGATGAAGAAGATGCCGTTGTGGCCTACTGGCGATTCGAAGAAGGCTCGACCGTGGCGGAGAAGCAGCTTCCAGATGATGCTGTCTCCAATGATGGAATCGAGTGCTTGGATTCCTCAAAAACTTAAAACACATTGCGTCTTTTGGGTGGCGTCGTGAACTTTGTCGAGTCTTCAGCACCGGTCGATCGTGGAGAACCCGGTCGTATTCCAGAAGAATTTGCCCTGCGTTTCCCTTCGTCGACAACCCCGGCATCATCATTGCCAGTAAATGGATGGGGAGCTCAATGCCCCGTTCGACCCGGAAGCACGCTAGACATTGCCACAACGTTTGACGAGGATCCTTATCGCCGCGAGTTTACCTTTGAGGCGTGGATTCGAAACTACAAGATGCATGAACACGTCCAAAGCGCGGTTGAAAGTGGCGACGAAAGTCCTGCATCCCGATCTGATGGTGTGCGTCAAGTGTTGGTAGCTCGGCGTCGCGTAGACACATTGAATGACAGAGAGGTTTTGGGACCCGAGAGCTGGCAACTAGTTGTTGATGAAGACGACCATTTGGTGCTCGTGTTCGGAAACCAACAGATCCGAGCTAGTCGAAAGATTGAGCACAGTGGGAACCAAGGCTGGCACCATGTTGCCTTCACTGTGGATGTGTCGTCTCCTCAACGTGTCGGCCTCAGCCTTTTCCTCGACGCTCGCAGTGTTGGCGAGGCACAGATTACCCCACTCCCTCAAACCACATTATTGAAGGGATCAAAATTGTTCCTTGGGTGGCGCCTGCAAGACTACGAGATGACGGAAGTGCGACTGTGGGCCACGGCGCGGTCAGCCGATCAATTGAGTGACATGCGTGAAAACTACTTGAGCCTTGTCGAGGCAAAGCGTCGCATGAAAATCGCCATTCATCAGCGCAATTGCACATGTGAAAAGTGCGTGGCACGACGAGCCCAAACTGCTGCAGGAGCGGCGGGAGCGAACGGAACTCCTCCTTAGGATTCCACTTAGCACTCCACTACTCCACCTTCTCGTCAACGACGAGTGTCCCCACAAGCAAAACCAACATCGTAGCTCATTTACTTGCTTAGCAAATACATAAAGAAGGAAGACAAGAGTTGAGTCAAATGACTTTTATTATCTTTCAAGCCGAGTTGTTAACGCAGCATTTAGAACCTTAAGTTCTAAAGCAGCATGCCACCTTAGAGGCATTTCTTAATGAACTTGTTGATTTCCGCACCGCGGTTACCAGCGTCACCACCTTCAGCAAAGTGAAGGAGCTTCTTCGTGTAACCTCCGTTAGGGGACGAGAGCTGGAAGGGCCAGAGGAAGTTGGACGCCTGCTTGAAGTGCTCACCGACAGTGAAGATTTCGTGGATCAAGTCTTCAATACAGATGATACCAACGTGACCCAAACACTTTTCAATGATAGCATTGTCCGTCAAAGGAATACGCTGGCCACGGACTTTGCCGAATCCACGCTTGTAAATGAGCTCACGGGTAACCTTTAGGTTCGGGTAGCCATAGGTAACAAACGGCTCGACCAGACGCAGCATGTTGATAGTAGCCTTGTTCAGCCTGATGAACACGCCGTTTTGGATCTGGCGAAGACGAAGCAGCTGCAAAATCTTGCGCACCTTAGGGGAGACACCAATGATACCACGGATACGGATCACAAAGGCAAACTTGGCCTCAGCAGGGACGAAATAGTTGCCCGCAGACTTGGCTTGACGACGTAGAATGATATTCTGCTTCTCGAGCTGCCAACACATTACAATACTTGAGTCAAATGATGATTATACAAAGGTTATAAACCACTTAATGTCTTACCTGACGGTATTCCTTCACGTACTTCTCGGCACTCTTGAAGGCAATCTGGCGCACCTTTTTGCGGTGCACCTTGTCAGCCGTGGCTTTCGCGGCACGCTTGGCCTTCACCTGCTCGAGCGTACGACGCTTCTTGAGGATCGACTCGGGGACAAGACTATACGATGAAGTGGAAGCAAAGAGAGACACAATCACAGATTAGGACGGGCTGCATTAGAGATACACCCGTCATTGATAGATTTAAGTGGAGTGGTAGATTCAACTACACACACACACCACATTCCTCCACAAATGTTGCCAATCGGTGACTTGACACATAGGGAGATGATAGAGAGAAAACCAGATACAAGTTTTCTCTCGTCATGCATTTAAAGAGAAGAGCGTATGGCATTGCAAGCAGATACTTGATGCAATAACACGCTCTACTCTCACATTCCATCCATGCGTCACTTTATGCAAATAGCAGAAAGAACTTGACGCAGGAGACAATTAGGGCCATGAAGGTAGAACTTACACTTTCGGTGCAGTGGGAGCCATGGTGGTGAGTCTTAACCTTCGGTTTGAAAAGTGAATGTAGATGGCGACATAATTGGTGTGAATTGAATGGACGAGAGGAGGGAGGGGCAACGATTGGCTGAAAAGAAAAAGAATATAGGAAGCATCCTACAATTTGTTACCGGTATCCGAGAAATGGGGTCGTTGCTCTTCAATGCGGCGCTTGTGGGCGGTGGTTTTGTTTTGGGTCGCGTACCGCTACTCCCCCTTGCATCACAACTATTAGACGAAATCAGTGCGTTATCCACGTCACGTAAGGTGCGACTTGGCCTCCATTTTATAGGTTTATTTCTATGTAGCTTGAACTACAATCTAATGTAACGTCACTTGTAGCTGGTCATGGCGATGCTGATGATTCTGTTAGTGACACTCTATGTGCTTTGTATTCTGTTGCCATTGCATTGGGTAGCAATGCAGGTACGACCTACATGGCAGTTGTTTAATCTGATGAGAATGTCATGAAGTTAACAAAAAAGACTTGCAATTTGTATCGTGGCAGGAAAAAGAGAAACCTACTGACCGTCTCGAGTCAACCTCGTTTCGCCGCGAATTGCGACGTCGTGGTAGCTACAGTGTCGGATATGTGACAGATATCAAGGATCATGTACTCGCTCGTTGCTAAGCGGAAGAGGCCAATCTACTGTGTAGACGGCAGTGGAGTTAAAGACGATCCTCTTCTGGCAAAAAGTTTCCGGAAAGAACGTCGTTTGACCTGCTTGAGTGGTGCACTGCCAGCAGATGTTGGTGTTGACGGCGCTGAAGTGTCGGCGTCATAGTGATCGGTGAGATTATCGGACGTCATATACGCTTGTCTCTCAGACAAGCTCTTGGTTGGTCGCAAAGACGCTAAAGTGGTAGGATTGTCGTGATACGTTTCTGCTTGAGCGTTAGAAAGAGAAGCAGAGAAGGGTGGCACGTCGAAAGGCGTGACGGCACTTGTATGGGATGGTGCAATCGCTGTCAATGTTGTCGAGAGAGATTTAAGAGGTGCCAAGCCATCGAATCCGGTCCATCGAGACATATCGAATTGATCGCGCAGAAAGTTGCCAATGTTTGTAAAATTGCGACCAACTTGAGACAGCACATCTAGCAGAATATCGCGTCGAATTCGTACAAGCAGCGAGACAGGAGAACACTCTTTGTCACAATACACGAGGGCGCGAGTTTTGACTTCAAACCCTCGCATGTCTTCCAAAGCTTGCGGTTGCGACGCGTGAGAAAGCGAAAGGTGGGATGAGTGGCTATGACTCTTTTTGTTTCGGTACGTAAGGACCACTTCGACAGCCCCCAGTCGAATGCGCTTAAACAAGACATTTGGCTTCGTTTTTTCATCTTTTGCTTCGCTTCTCTCGCGCTCGTTAGAGGCAGAATGATGCAGTTCTGCGTCATCAGCTACACTCACCATGAAAGGCTCGTTCAACTCGGACAGATTCGCTAGCTCAGCACTCCCTAGAGACGGCTCGTCCGGTGTATGGTGTAAAGCTTTTCCTTCTGTTTTACGGACAGAGGCCAGCTCGTCGTCGCTCTGAGGACGCTGTGCTCGTCCAATACTAAGTGGATGAGCAGCTGCTTTGCCAGCGTTTTTGACAGCTTTGATGAAAGCTGATCCTACACTTCGATCACTTCCTGTTCGCGCTTGTAAGAAGTGGGATCGGACTTCCTCACGTCGCTCTTCTGTCGCGGTCTTGGTTCGTTCAGGAGATGAAAAAAAGGCAATGAGTTGCATGATTACCTCTTGGGTGATGCAGACCTGGATCGGGTGCACATTGACCTCGAAATGCTGGACCACTGTCATATTTCGCACGGATTTCGCGATCTCTGCATCGACGCGAAGAAACATGTCATCGCCTTCCCACGAACGGGAATAAATGGGTAGGAGCAGATCGGGATAGGGTGTTCCTGGACAGAGATTATTGACCGATAGAGTTTGCAACGTTAGCGCAAAGGTCCCTGAATGGTCTTCAAACAGCTCCATTCTGAAACATAGTGAGCTGGCTTTGACCTCAACGATATCATCGTTCTCACCACTGAGAATCAGTGAAGCACGGTGAAGGGTAAAATCCAGATCAGCGTTCGGTAGTCGCATGACACTTTGCTGCTTTTGCACGTCGATAGCCATGAAACGAGTCACTTCGGAAAGAGACTGGTACTGTTGCGTCAATCGATGCAGTTCGTCTAGAAAGTGTTCGTCTTGGTAACGAGTTGTAGTCGTACGACCGATCGTACATACATTGGTAGAGGATTGAGACGCTGTTTCGAGTTCAAAGGCTAGAATTCGACCATTCTCTACAGCCATTGCGCGTTCATTCACATGAAAGTCATCGCAACAGATTTGCCGCCTCTTCAACGCAGCAATTTGCCACTTGAGCTGCTGTTTGAGCTTGACAAGCTCGTACAGCGAATGGTCTTGATAGTGGTGCTTACGAAGCAGCGCCAAGCGATCTTTGTTCTTATCGTCTAGTTTTGCATGGATGAGTTCACTTGCACATGTCGTGAGTTGTTCAAGAATGCATTTTGACATCAAATTGACTTGCACATCGATGGCTGGTAGATCTAATTTCACTCGGTTCTTGACACTGAATTTGTTTTCACGGTCGATCCAGATCTTGATTTGTGTAGGAATTGGAGCGATCACTTGCTCGAGTAAGCCATAAGAACTGGGACAATAGGATCCATCGGCGAGGGTTTTAAGCCAAGTCGCATGGGATTTAACATCCACATCTAACGGAACGGTAAAGAGCTGCAATCCCGTAGCATTTAAATCGATACGTTCATGACTGGTATCGGACGAAAGTGCGTGTTGCAAGGTACCCGAGCTCAGGGCAAGCAAAATGGATCCTTGATGCAGCTGGTCTTGAATGCTAATCTGACAGTCTTGAAACTTAACCATAATGAACGCCTGCATCAGCTTGGAGTTTGTCGCCTCTTGTTTACAGTCAAGTATTTCAAACGGACTCCCGTCTTTACTACGTCGTTGAGCACTTGGTCGCACCGTTTCAGCGTTGGAAAACGGTGTTGGTTCAAATTCCTGCCTATGGACACGAGTAGCTGCACCTCCTTGAAGACTAATACCCTTAAATTTCGGATCTTGGGCCAGTGAAGTGCATTTTTTCGAGCTTTGGTCGGATCCGTCTTGAATTCTGTCGTCACAACTAGCCATGTCCTTGTTCTCGTCACGTAATGCTGCAGCTTCGACCTTTTCATGGAATAATTCCGGTAAACTTGTCACAATAACGTGTGTCCAAGTGTCTGCCATGTCTATCAGCGACTCCAGTGCCACCATCGTGAGAGTCACCCGAATTTCGGTTGATAGTAATCCCAAGAGATAGCCACTCTGTCGAAATTCATTCACTACTTCATCTGGACTCTCTTCAATCGTCTTCATCGTTGCTATCGCTTCGTACTCGCCAATCTCGACTTCTACGTCGTCGCGGTATGCAAAAGGATTTTCATATGGAATGTCAAAATACTCTAAAATGTTTTGTTTCGATCGCGCTTTCACAACCATTTCGTTTGTTGTTGAAGGTAACGAACTTGAGAGCTGAGCATCCAGCACGACACGCTTGAGTGAAGACATGGGCATCTCCAGGAAACTATCATCATGTGCTGGAAGTTGTTCCGCTCCACCTCCAACGATTAATGAGACGCTTTCGACCGACACAAGGGATTCGCCTCTGCTTCCTGACTCTGGCGTACAGCCACGCACTTGAATCTCTCGTGCATTCACATGCACGTCATGAAGAACCCAGTTGGAGCCCTTTGTATGAAACGAAAGCCGACGCACTCTGGTGCTCGCGACAGGATCAGTTGTAGCAGAATTTTTGCTCTTTGGATCGAGAAACACCTCATGGGAGCGTTTTAACACTGCACCAAAGCAGCTGATCTTGTCGTCGATACATGCACGGATGCCAACACGATGGGTCTCGTTCTCGTATAGAGCCATCTCCAGACCGATGATTTCGAACTTTTCCACTATTACACCTTCCAAGATGTCGAACAAGTTCGTCGATGGCATGATACGATGCTGCTTTTCACCATTATTTCGACGTTGTGGCAGTGGAATTGGTGGGAGTTTATGGTACACACGAGCAAATCGGATCATCCACTCGACACTCTGACTGTAAAGCACGATGGCTGTGCCAGCTGCCACGCCCCGTATACCTTGTTCGAAATCACTGGGGCATATTCTTCCACTTATGAAAACCGATAATTGCGTCGCTTGATAAGCATCAAAGGCATTTGTGCTGCTTGCATTGTGAGGTGAGGCATCAAGTAAGCGTAAAACAAACCGACCTCCGCTCCTACTGGCGTTTTTAGCGCCGATAAACATGATTGGATACATGTAATGCATGGATGGATCACCTTTTGCATTCCACTTGAGCCAGATTTGAACCTTCAGGTGACTGAGCTCTGCAAGATGAGACACCGAGTCTGGCTCAATCTTGACTGCTACCCTCGTTACGTCAATATCTATTGAACTACAAGAGTACGCGATGCAAACTTGATGCACGGTCATCTCCAAGAAATCGGTATACTTGAAGACATTCGTCGTATTCAGAAGACGTAGCGACGCTTTCTTCACGAGGACAGCAACTTTTCCATGAAGCAGCCTGCGAGCAATATCAATGGGAGACGTCTGATTGCGCTTATCGATGTCCAGTATCATTAATGGAAGCAATCCCACCATTAACTTGGCTAGCTCATCTAACGCGTACAAGTAGCCAGGACTAAACGACAGGTTGGGACTGACGATATCGATCGAGAGATTTACAAAGCACCGTATCGCTGCTGTCAGATCGAAGTGTGCATCATCGTATCCACTATCGTATGCCGTCAAATAGATCTGTCCACCAACACTTAAGCTCTCACAAGTCACGAGTGGTGTAGGAAATTGTCTAATCTGAACTGATAGATTGGTGAGCTCCAATTTGACGTGAATCCCCACAAACAGGCGACACGATGGTGTGAACAGCTCGGAGACATCCTCCGCTGCTTTCATTGCATTTTCGATTGCTTGTGTGGCTTCATCTAGCTCTTGAATACTAGACCATGCCTCTGTTATGTCTTTATCGAACGAAACATCGACATCGATTGGACCAACGTGTACGTTTATCAGAGCCCCATGACTGCGATCAGAAGCTTCGACTTCCGCTGCCTTCAGCTTCTTTACAGTTTGTAGATACAGCCGTGCATTTTTTTCTGTCAGTAGCGTCTCCATCTTGTTCAATAGCTCGTCATGCGTTACGTCCGAGTTTGTTGTTAGCTCGAGAGCAGCAATGTGATCATGAAGCATATGCGCTCGAAACTCTCGTTCAGCAAGCTCCTTGAGCCATACGGGATACATTTTCTCGAGCCAGCTCTCGAGCGGATCACCAAGACACACAACACGTACGTCGTCAAGATGCAACCATATCTCTTTCTGTTGTGAAACCACCGGGGTTCGCAAGAAATACTGATAAAACAAATCCTGCTGTGGACGCCAGTACGAAGCCATTGCCGCTCCTAGTCTCTCTTTGAAAGGATGGAAGATACGTTGAACGGCTTCAGCATAGGATTGGAGTGGAAAAGTGCAACTCGTGCACAACTGCAGCTTGCCAATGTCAATTAACATTCCATCTTTTGAATTCTGGTCCAGAACTTCAGTAGAGCGTTTACAAACAGCTAGCCGTTGACGTAACATATCTTCAAATTCACCGAAGACATACGATGCCTGCTTGTCCAACGTGTGTCTGACATGAACAGTATCCACCCCAATCATCTCGAGCTCATTTACTTTCAACGAGACAGCCTCAAAACGCCATACTTCAGGCAAATCATCGCCCCCAAAGACACCCACGTCAAGATGGAGTTGAACTTCTTCACTGAGCTTTGCACGTACTGAAATGTTGGTGGCATGAAGTCGATGCAATGTCCCACCAGACGCGCTAATCAGATCCTTGAAAAGCTTTTCGTATCGTAAACACTCGTCAAGGTCATCCAATGGCGGGTTCAAACCATAAGTGCGATTATAGATGCTCGTTGAAGGTGAACAATGAATCGCATAAGCACTTCTTGCACGATAAATCATTTCCCAAGACGAATAGGTCACTCGTCGAACAAGTTCCAAGACCCGTAACTGCGTTGATATGTCCCATTCGATTCGAACACCATCAGCAAAGAGGTCGACGACTGTTTTCATCTTCTCTAGCTTGTTTTCTTCCAGAAAAAAGTAATCCGCCACAAGAAAGGCCGTCTCATGATCGTTGCTTGCTTCGATTTTGTCAGAAGCTATCGTTGTGGGATTGGTTTGGCTACGCACTGTTCTACGCATGGCTACGTTTTGCCGATCATGGTGTTTCTTGTGTGAGAAAGTCTTAGCCGAAACGAACGATACCTGTTCGGACATTCGTCGACTGGCAAATGCCGCCGCATGCAGGATCGAAATTCCTAGTCGTCCAGTGACATCGTCAACACTAACTTTGAAGGTATCTACTGTTACGTAGTCTACCTTATGCTGTCCATCGTATATGTATGGAAAAAGAACGCAAATCTGTCGGGCAGTGCAACGAAATGCAATGCATTTGTCTGAGGTCCTGATCTCTCTTGTTATGTCCCCCATTTGACGCATTGGAGGCACCTGCACACTCGTGCATGCCCGTTTCCATCCAGTCATTCTGGATGTGGTTTTCGTTGTTTCTGCTTTGAAATGCCTTGATTCATGCAGAAAAGATGCCAATGTAAATATTCCCAGCTCCAATGCTCCACCGATTGCATGCATCACCTCAGGTGACCACTTTACTTCTACCCAATCCACCTGCATCTCGACCTCGCCATGTCTTTCGTTTTGTATCGTTGTTCCAACAGGGGAAAGCAGCACCCGGATAAAATCAAGATATAGGAAGGGAAATTTCACCATATCGCTGCTTCTAGAGTAGGATGCCGTCAACCGAGAGCATTGGATATCTGCTTTAGCTCGAACACCAAAATCGTTATCGCATACAAAAGGATATCCATATACGCTGATCTCACCCAACGACAAGTTTAGGCTCGGAACGCCATCAGGGAGAACAGCGCACGTTCGATCCAAAGACATAAGCGTGACGTAGCTCCTTAGCAATTTAAAGTGAATATCCAGCTCGAGTTCACCATAATCCATGAGCGACCACTTCTGAGCATTATTAGTGTATTCATATGAGTCAGTTGGCTGCATCTTTATCGCTTCTCGATCGTAGATTGCGCTGTATGATGTTACCCAGGGCTCAATAGATTTGAAAGATTACATCAAGCCTTGCTTTCTCCACTTATCAAAGACGAACACACCAATACAGCGTGTTTATTATCGTTCTCTCACTTTCTTCAAAAGTATAGAAATCGTAGCATCAGCAAAGAGCGTACACTCCCCACTAAGCTGTAAGTCGCTCATCTTTACAATGGACGATACATTCTTTGCTGTGCGCTGACCATCTTCTTCATTTAGATGAACGGTAAGCAACCCGAGGGCCAACTCTCCTTTTCTGATCACCTCTAGATCCTTCTTGCTGTTGGAAGGCCCGCCTTCGTCGGGAATAGTATCTTGCAGTTTGACATTTAAGTTATTAAGTTCCAATGCACAACTGGATCCAGAATTATGTGGCAAGGTTTTATCAACGGCATTCACTTCCAACCTGCAAATTTTGACATGCAGATCGTTCGGACAAATCTCAGCAAGGTGCAATACTGTCATCACCCGATGGAGATTCGTTTCCACAGAGCTACCAATAGTGTTTGTTGTGAAACTGGTGGTTCCAGATTGTTGCTGCAATTTTAAGTGTAATATCGTTGTTACAAGACGCTGAAAGTCCAAGTTCACTTCGATCAAGCCAATCATCACTGAGTTTATCGATGGAATCGGGGCCCGCACGTCTTCCATGTCCTGCGAAATCGGTATCCTGAAGCGAATTTCGGTACAGCCAAGTGCTGCAGTCCCATCTAGTGCGCGTAAAGTGAATTGCATTGGTCGGGTTTGCGATAATGTCACTATACATGCAAGCTCTTTAGTTTCGGTACAAAACATTGTCTTAATAACAACACTTCCATGCTATGACAGCAACCACAACGTCAGTGGATCTCGTGTATTGGCATCAATGTTCGGTGTCTTACCTGGATACTCAACAAAACGTTATCATTCTGAATAAAATCAACCGACATTGAACTAATTTTCCACTCTACGAAATGACTACAGCGACATAAGAACATCAGACGTGGAATCCACTTTCGAAACTTCTTCCACATCGGATGTCGAATGTCTGTGAAACCAAAGGATGTGTCGAGTGTTTGCCAGTACGAAGACACCTGATTCTTTCCTCGTTGTTGCATCATCTCGGCAGTAGTTTTGACAACCACCACATGTATACAAGAAAGCTCTAGAGCAACAAGTTTTTCCCGAGTCGGAGCCCAAATAAACGTCCAAAAGTTCGTCCAGAAAGAAATATTCGCAGTTGCCTTGAGCACCGAAATCTTCGTGAGCGGATCGACGGTAATATTGGTCATCAAACCGGCTGCTCTCAAAGAGACTGTGTGAGTGATTTATCGATTGAAACACACTGCGTTAAAATGGCTCTACCTTTTATAATAAGTGTAAAGACCGAGACCACAAGAAATCGCCATAACTATTTACAAAATTCTCAGTATGCGTATAAGTGGAGGTCATTTGATATTACTCACCTCGATTCCAGCTACAAGTAGACCCAGCGCTACTGTTAGCTGTAGTGACATCTCCATACTTCAACGCTCGAGCTGAATACGACCTTTAAAGCCACATGTATACCGAATGATATACCGGTAATTTGAAAGTCCCTCTATTGGTAGACTGGTACTTCGAAGTATTAGAAAAAAACCGGTATAGAAGTAGCTAAACTAGGAATCGGCGATGATGCTGCGGCCAATTCTCAAGACAATGTCATCATACGCTAGCCCTGAAAGAACCCCCGGAAGTGCATCCAGGAGGGATCGAAGACGCGCGATTGTACGACGACACGTCGGTACCAATCGACGAGTGACGTTTTCACCATTTACCAAATCACGCGGAGACTCGCTCACATGCTCCCAATTGGCATCGCTAACTGGTAGGAGTACTATACGGTATCTAGAAAAAGTCATTACATCTGTTACTAATAAATACGTGGAAAAATATTTGTAAAGATGAACAGCAGACAAAAAGCTTGTTATCGTCCGGGTTTACCTTTTCCAGCGCTACTGAGGCAGAGAAAAAGTGAGTCATGATTCATTTGACGATGACTATATCGACTAATGGAAATTTCTTCATATAGAAAAATGTCGCGGCGAAAAGAGGAGCTGCAAACCATGCAAATTTTGTACAAAGCAGCGATGCGCAGACCTCGTAGTGTGAAATCGCTATTGCTGGCGAATGTACCTGGATTTGAACGACTGAACACATTAGCAGGTGAGTGGCTGGAATATGCTAAGTCGATGCGCGGTGCAATGCCGTGGCTTCGACGCTCACGGTCGAAGCGGCGAACGAGACGTCTGCGTCGAAGCCCATGGACTGAGCTTGAGAACGCTGATGTCCAGTACCTTGCCCTCAGTTCGACGCAACCTACTTTGCTTTTACCTGCGTCAACTTCGTCTAAAAGTACGCCACTGACTGCCGTTCCGACTCCCACGCAGCCGGATCTCTCTCTAGCTAGCCGAGGGAGCTTTACGAACCTTCTTCGTAGAGAAGGCATTGCAGTCGATGAAGATGAGCGTCAGGTCAACCGTGCTATCGGAGAAGATGCGTGGTATCAGCACGCTACCAAAGCGTCGTCGCAGCCAGCAGTGAACGACCGCATGTAGATGTTTGTTAACATGTCACTATGATTTGTGAAATAGCAAGTTAGATCAGATAAAAATAGGCTGGACCACACCCTTTTGATAAATGGACTACACCCCCAGATCTGACCAATCAGAGCCCTTTAAATAATTAGTAATATTTTCCAATCACATCCTATATGGCGCAATATTCACCACCAGAGAGGAGTAATACGGGGCGCAATGCCGAGAAAGGGAGCAAAAAAGCACCCACGAAACATGGCGGCCGTTTAAAGCACCTTTTTCTTTATGATCTTCGATCCCAACTCTAATGTGTGCAGCGTAGACGATAAAGCATCGCGTTTCTTGGTGGAAGTAGTCTACGCGGTGGTAGGTTGAGGGTCGGAATCGGTGAACGTAATTCAGAAGGCCATGAGAACGATTCAGCAGTAGCACTAGCCGGTGTTGCCGCGAGCGGGGAAGTATGAGTAGACATTTTGCGTTTATTGGTGGTTGCAGTCGACGATATAGATCTTCCCCCGTGGGCAAACAAAATCCACCTTTCCGAGCAGTCGTTGTACATCCTTCAAAGACACATCGTTTGCCGCCGCCGTGAGCAATACAACATCCTCGGCTCACAGCACTGTTCGCACAGTTTTCAACTACACAATGGACGTGCTATACGATGTTCTAGGACTTGCGTAGAGAGACCTCGAGTGGTGGCCGCGGTCGAAACTTGTCACTATGCCATCTATGGTAATCCGGGACGGGACAATCTTTTTTCAACCGCCAGACAGTCGCCAGCAGCAGGACTTTGTAGTCTCGAACGATCTCGCCAGGTCCCGGACGACGGCTCCCAATGCACTTTCTTTCGATAGTTCGATGCCTCCATCGGCTTACGCACGTCGCTCACCGACCCACCCACCTTTTTTTGCGGCTTTCTTGCAAGTCTCTCTTACTATTCACAAGACAGCAAGAGATTGTCATTTTCCAAATTAACTGCTGCGTCCAAGTTCACAACGACCTCATCCAAAGCTTGAAAATCAAACCTGTCGAAACCATGAAAAGTAGCAATAGGTCCAGGCCTTTCCCATTATCTGGCAATTCCATCCCAAAGTCCACAACCTATTCAAGCGGAAGTACTTCTGTCGCTCCTCTGATCGATACCATTCGCCTTGTGGCAGTACATGTACGCGCTGTCACGTCGAAGATTGTATGAAATATGCCGTGTCGGGAGGTCTGTGTGTGTGGGCCATGGTGGTGGTCGACAATGCCGTGGTTCTCCACGTTGCACTAGCAATGCTGTGAGTCGTGGGCTCTGTGCGCAACATGGTGGCGGACGGAAGTGCAGCGAAGAAAATTGCAACAAGCATGTGGCTTCCGGTGGATTGTGTCGTACGCACGGAGGGGGGCGGCGTTGCCAAGTTCCAGATTGCACTAGTAGTGCTCAAAGTCGAGGTTTGTGTTATGTGCAAGGCGGCGGAGGGCGTTGTCAACGAGAAGGGTGTAGATCTAGTGCCAAAAATTGCGGTCTCTGTATCGCGCACGGCGGTGGCCATCGTTGTCAAGTAGCTGGATGTGCTAGTAGAGCTGTGAGCGGTGCTGGGTGCCGGGCACATGGAGGTGGTCGTCGATGATGCAGTTGAAGGCTGTACTAGTAGTGCCAAGACCGGAGGACGGTGCATTGCGCATGGTGGTGGAAAGCGTTGTACAGTTAGTGGTTGCACTAGCAGCGCCCAGCGATTGGGTTTATGTAAAGCGCATGAATAATGGATCGGTCGGATTCATACGATACTGTCATACTTTACTGTTGGCCTCACTCAATACATTGATTCCTAGGTTAATTCCTAGGTTTCCTCTTGGGTTTTTCCAGATAGTGGTTGACTAAGCAATGGCGCCTCGACTTCGAGTCCAATACGATCGAACTCTGCCATTCACGGGTTCATCGTCGTGCTCCATCTCGCACTTAACTACTTTGACAGTGGGGTTATCATCTTCTTCGTTTGTGATTCCATGAACTTTAGATTCGCGACGAATAGTCTCTTGCAGTCGTTGCCACGAGTAACCAGCCCGTTTTAAAGATGACGCAGGAGTTAGGTCTGAAAAGTGTTGAGTGGGTTGTCTGGCAGGCACGCTTGCTTCCCATTCCTCATCGAACATACCGTGCACTTGACTTCCTCCTCGCCTGAGCGGAACAACAGACGATCGAAGCGGTGGAATTTGCGTGTACTGGTAACGACGGAGGATTCCTGGCCGGTTAGCCAAAGTGTAGTCTGGACGCGTCCGTTGCTTCTGATTGGTCAGATCTGGGTGTGGTCCATTTATCAAAAGGGTGTGGTCCAGCTACTGTATCAGCGCCCTAAAAATAATGGTAGACTAGCGTGACAAGTCAGGATCGGTTTCAAGAGGTGTTCAATCTTCTTGCAAACGCAACAGACACGACGAGCGTGACTCGATATATCGACAGACATAATACGCGTTAGTTTTGCAGCACTGTGACGTTGCTGCATTGAAGCTCCAAAGGTGGCAACCTATTGAAGCTGCAATTGTCGCACGATGGGCAGCACCGTGTCTGCGCTGGTGTTTCAGCCGCCACCTGCCACCTATGGATACACCCGTCGCTACTTCTTCCTCAAGACAGCCATGAGCAATCGAATTCCGGCATTTTTTATTCCATGCGAGTACGTGATACGCTATTAAGCAGCGTAATTGGCTGGACATATCTGCTAACGCTGAAGCTACTATTTCAGTAAGGCTGAATACACCGTGCTCTTCTCCCATGGCAACGCAGAAGGTAAGCGAGCTTAAAGACATGTCACAACATTTGCTAACTTCATTGTACCCGTGTCTGCGCGCAGATTTAGGGATGATCCATGATTGGTTTGGTGAAGTAAGCAGGAGACTTCAGGTTAGTACTTCAAGTGCGCAAGGTTTAACCTCGCGTTCTAAAACGGAGCCTGCTCTTTTACCTCCAGGCCAACGTTATGTCTTATGATTACTCTGGTTACGGTATTAGCGAGGGTGAGCCTAGTGAGGAAGCTTGTATGGCGGATGTTGAAGCTGCGTTTGCGCATCTCGTCAACGTGAAAAAGATTCCACCTGAGAAAATTATATTGTACGTGACGTTGCACCGTGACTTCCCGTTTGCATACGTGACTGATGGATTACTTCCTTCCTGAGATACAGATACGGCAGGTCACTTGGATCCGGGCCAACAACATACCTCGCAGCAAAACAGTCCAACTTAGGACAGTTCGTAGCAGGCGTGATTCTTCAGAGTCCCGTGCTGTCCATGTTTCGTGTGGTGTTTAACTTTCGTTATACATTGCCCGGCGATTTATTTTGCAACATCGATATCATTAATCAGGTGCAATCGCCGGTTACGATTATTCACGGCACTCAAGACGAAGTCGTGCCCTTTTGGCACGGAGAGGGACTATTTGAAATGTGTCCTCTGGAATGGAGGTACAAACCGTTGTGGGTCACCAACGCGGGTCACAATAATATCGAAGCCTATTTAAGGTGCGTACGTTGAAATGCCTTTCACGTGTGTGCTTCTATGTTTCTCACCTACCATTTACCCTTAGCACGTTCGGCGACGATTTTTTCCAGCATTTGATTGCGTTCGTCCAGGTATGTCACGAGACAGCCATAATTCGAGCTGCTGATGCTGCCAAGATGAAGACACTTCAGACTGGTACATCTATGACATAAAGTTTAAAGTAGATAGAATATCTAATATGAATTATCAGCGATGACACGATATTTCCTTGTTCCAGCAAAAGCTACTGTATTATAACCCAAAATCGCAGAAGAAATGACTGATCAAGAGTGAGAAGAGTGTTGACGAGCTATCTCAAAACATTTGTGATCACCTTGATGTGATCTTCTCGTTAGACAAGACTGACTTTGACCTTCTTCATACTCGAAGAGTTTTGGTCCCGCGAGCGTAGCGCACCTACTATGGACGCAGAACCATTTGAGGATTTGGGCTGACCCTTCCGCACAATGTGAGGTTTCTTACTGGTAGATTTCCGCTTCGCAGACGCCTTTTTCTTGAGGCTAGGAGGTGTCTGCATCTGCACGTCGTGTTGGCCTTGTAGTTGCTTCTTGTACTTCTCAATCTGTTGCTGCATTGCTAATTCTTTAGCCTTGAATGCGCTCTTGTTAGCAGCAATGGTTTTACACAACTCATTTACCTTCTCGCGCTGCATCCGAAGTTCAGATTCCAGCTGACTAGTCACCTGGACGTACTCCTGCTCCTTTAGGATGGCAACCAGTTGATAGTGAAGTGATCCATCTGTTAGCGATCGATGTAAACACTGCTCGGTAGCGTTATGCAGAGCGCTCAGTGCAACCGAGCTAATATGTAGCTCGCCCATTCTCAAAGTAAGGCCAAGAAGCGTACGGAATATACGCAAAAAGTCTTGGCGTGAAATAACGTACAAGTTTGGGCTGCGACTAAAATTCAGCAATTCTGCAGGATCGCTATCCTCTCTGTTCTGCACAAGATGGAGGTCACCAACCTTATTCCACTGCAAATCTTCGTTTTCGTCAAGAGCTTGCTGTCTCTTTAGATACTCGGGTTCGCACGAGTCATCGTAGTCTGAGTAGTAGCCCTGACCAGGTTCGCTCTCACAATTTTCATTCTCGTCTTCCGTTTCCTGCAACAACTTGTCATCCGCGAGCGCCTGTGCGTCACGCAGCGATGCAAGAAAGTTCTCTTCATCTGTTGTCCACGACTGCGAGATCTCTCCGTTCATTTCCTGATCTTCATCTACCTCTGTGTCACTACTACTAGAGAAAGACCACTCGCTGGGCTCGCTAACGTCGTCGTCTTCCATCTCCCCCAGCTCTTCCTTCCACGACATGTAGTTGGACACAAAGTTCGTCTTCTTATAGTAGCGACCACCAGGCTCTGTATCTGGTTCCTCTAGTGCGCTTATCGGCTGACTGAACAGTGATTTGCTCTCCACCAGCTCCGTCACGTGGTAGGCTTCAGGGCCACGTTCGCGTCCAGCAGCTAGCAAACACATATCGTCGTAGCCGTACATACGAATACCAAAGTGCTCACACGCACGCTTGACATCGATGAGGCGGAAACTGTGTCGACCGTCGTGTTGCATCATGACAACCATGCAGCCCACGATGCGGCGGAAGAAGTCACTCACATGACGTCGCACCTCAGCGGCAGCGCGTTCTGAGCTGGAGCGAAAGCCCGCACGAAGTAGGAAACGGCGTACGGTAGCGTCTGGTAGGACGTCCTCCAGTGACCATGGCAGACGACCACCACCACTTACATCTCGCTTGCGCACACGATACTCCATTTCAACTGCAACGGATTTACGAATTCAAATTTTACGCGCGTTAATTAATGTGAAGTTTTAGGTTAATTTCCCGTCACAGAATGATGGTCACAAGGGAAGTCGCGCCAGAAATGGATGAAGACACACAGCAGCGCATCACGTATCTGCTGCAAGAGATCGACGCTAACATCGTTGCGGCACACCGTGCGGCAACACAAATCTGCAGCACTGTGAGACGACATCATCAAATCTTACGGCAAATTCACGATTACTCGCGCGTCTGGCGGCCCCTCTTTGACTCGTTCACGCAGCAACCAGCAGCACGACAGGCAACGCGCACACCGTCACGTTTCTCCAGAGCGTTCACACCCGGATCCACTAAATATGAATCAGGTTTTCGGCAGCGAGATGATGTTGAGGACGATGAAGACCTTGGGTGCACTTCGTTGAGCACGTTCAAGACTACAAAACTCCATACTAGTACTTCTGCCAGCGATAAGCGCAATATCTCAGCTGACGAAGACAGCCTTAGCACTAGTATTAATAGTGATAATTTGCCACGGATGTCGAGGACACCGTACATGTCCAAATCTGCAGTTCAGTCGAGTGTCAAGACGAAAGAGTCAACGTCGACATTATACTCGAGTGATCGTGGACAATGGTCGCCTAGGATGACGTCGCCTCCTCAAACAGAGATAATATCGGTGTGTTGCATGTTTAGAATTTACTTAAGTATTGATTATTGTAAGACGGGCTGACGTTGGATGCTGTGAAATGGCAGGGAAAGCAATTGGAAACAGGTAACGCGAAATCGCGACAGATTCCGACACCTCCATCAGTTATTAGTAGTGTCGAGCACAACAGCGACAGCCCTCGTATCAGCAGGAATTTAATGAAAGTAGGAGCGTTCGAGTATACCCCACCACGTGAGAAAAAATCTAAAGCTGGCGGTGAAGAAAAAGAAGTGGATCAGACGACCGATTCCATCGAGACGCCGTACCTCCCAGAGTTTAGCACGGTTCGATTATCGACTGCAAATGAAACGTACCCGAAGTTAAGTTATGAAAATGGGTCGAACTCGTCGAGAACATATGCTTCCGAACGGAAGCGAAAACGGTCAAATGCTGACGAAAACCGACCAACGCCAGTGTACCCGAAGACGCACTATCCCGAAAAGGCTACGTCTCCATTTACATCTCCTAGCTTGCGCAGGAAGTACAGTAGTAGAAGCAACACATCATCACCAAGTTACCGACGCAATATTGAGGGACCTGCGGCAACACCTGCACGACATCGAGATGAGGCAATGTTGGATGAGGACACGCCCAGGACACCCGATTTTGATATGACATCTCCGCTATTACGGACTCAGCTAAAAGCGATGACTCCAAATACTCCACTATCAAATCGTCTCGTTGGTGCCAGCCTTGATGTTGGTAGTATTTCACAAGAGACGCGGTTGCTGGACTACGATGACAACGCTGGGGAGCCAACACCAAAGTTTGAACTTTCGTTACTGCCGACAGCATTTCAGGTATGGTTCTGTAGCACATGCATTTCATCGTATGTCAAAGAAAGGTATTGTTGCTCACGTGCTGTATTTGCGCTTGCTTTTGCAGCGAGGCGTTGGTGCCGTTCAGGTGTCAACGTTGTACAATAAGTTTCAAGGAACAGATAATAACACGCCAGCTATGGTGCGTATTACACTTATGCTCTCTTTACATTTGGAAGCAGCCGTTTTTTGCCTTCTCGTGGTTTTGATCGCTGATTAATATCTGTTTGGCAGAGTGTCGACCAACTTGTAGAAATGCTGCCTGACTATGGAAAGGAAAAAATTGAGATCTTGCTGGATACGTTGGTCTCGAGACGGCTTCTGCGGCCGTTTGTAGTTGAGGGCACAATGTTTTGGCAGAAGGCAATTTAACTATTGTATTAAAGTTAAGCGAATATACCGCGCCGATGAAAAACTGCCACGAATGTTCTACGTGAAATCTGCATCGCTGTTATCCAAACGAATAAAGGCATACTGAGTACTCCTGTAGCTTTCTCGCTTTAACGAACACGTGCTGGTGGGGTAGCGGTGGTTATTATTATACCAGTGTCAAAGTATTTGACGATCAATGTGGCAATAAGAGGGAGAGTAATTAAAGCAAAAGCAAGTTCATTAGCGAATTTTTTTCTCTGATAGACATCTTGGATCTGGCAGCCTCTTCCTGAATCGGAAGGTATGGGCCACTGTCAAATCATACATAAAGGGCAATCAAAGCTGGATGACGAGCAATAAATAAAATTCACACGACCAAGTCGGTGGTTTAAAGGCGGCGGCGCTGGCAGGACGTGAGCGTTTGTGATCGTTGCCAATCAGTCCGTTTTCCCCGCGCTAGGGTTAGTAGCCGATGCGAAGTCAAGCAGGTCGCTGTCTTCCACAGCAAAATAGGCCTCTTGCAAGTCGTCGGACACAAGATTAAGCGAGGAGCTACGGTGCTCGAGGAAGTTAACTGGCCGGTCTTCAGCGAGATCAAACGACTCCTCCCCACTGCTGTTAACCTCATGATCATCGTCGTCACTGCTCTCATCCGATGAGGACACCACACTTTTGGCGACGCCAGCAGCGTAAGCGATGAGGCCTGCACGGACTTAGACATGAGCAAAATGCTATCAACCAGCGCCTGATTCTCGCGGCTCACGTCGAAGTCGTCAGCGGCGATGGCAGCATCAGCGGAACCATGCGTGTCATTTTTTTTAGTCATAAGGCGTTCAATTTCACGCTGAATATTCTCCTTCTCGTCCGACTCGAGCACGTCAGCACTGCAAAATTTCTTCGCATAGCCAGGTAGCAAGTGGTCTACAAAATTGGGATCCACAGGGTCGTAAAAGTAGCCATCACCGACCTTGCGCTTGCGACTTTCACGCTTTTCATCGAGAAAAGGCTGACGCCACTGCCATGGGCATTTCATGATGGCTTGGTGGCTTGACATAGAGAAATGTGTTGTGGGTGAGTTCATTGCGGAAATGTGTTAGAAGTCGTGTGGCTCGGGCTGGCTTAATACGATACTAGCAAGGAGAAGGGGGGAAGCTGCGCGGGTTGGTTGCCTTATGGTCGTTATTTCACTGACTCTTGGTGGCTCTTTTTCGCCAAGATCTTGATCCCTTCCCCTCTGTTCTCGAAACGAGATGGCTGGCTTGTAGGCTATTATTAGCAGCCAATCATACTCGGTGAAGTGAACTGAGATGGCAACTTGCTTCTGGTAAATGATGGCGCAATTTGGGAAGCATTTAGGATCAAGACTTGCCTCTATCTTCATTAAACAAGAGCATACTAGTTTTAACGCAGGCGTGTCGTGCAGATACATTATCATTTATCCGTTACAAAGACTTACTTGCGCTAAAACTAGTATACTCTGCTGTCCATTTATCTTTTACATGTAACTCATGCCTGCGTTAAAACTACCTAGTATGCCCTTAAGCTCTTCTCTAATGTCGCATGAGCCAATAACAACGTCTCAAATGTGCGACCGAGGTTGAACGGCTGCGAAAGATCAGAAGAAAAATTGATGTGCTGAATTTGTACTGTACATATCGACTTGGGATCTATCTGGGTAACGCCAACATGTACTTTAGCGTTTGTGCTTTTGGAACTGCTTGCGTCGACCGTTTTCGAAACGCTCACGTCTGTACCTGCGTCCAAATTTCCAGGCTAGTGATGCCAAATGCAGTATCGACAGTCGAGTAGGTTGCAAGGGGCCATTAGTCAAGGCTCTTGACCAATGTCGACGTTGCAAACGATTTCCAGCCAGTCGTAATTGCGTCTCTGCCAATGAATCATTGACCCAATAATAATGGATGCGGGATGATCATATCTCGATGGATAAGCTTTGCAGTTGCGCAATTTTCATCATACCGATATCAAGAAAGAAAAGTTTTACAGTCAAATCACAGGTTACCTTATTGATGACGCGCAAGTTTGTAGGTTGCTAATAAATGCATATATGGAAGAGAGAGGAAACTTTGCGTAAGTCCATGCCAGTTCTACGGCTGATATTGGGACAGGCGCCGTTAGGGATTGGTAATATTGCCCGTACTATTAATAAATTAGATGTCATTCTTCCGACTCTTAAATCGGAGTATGCAAAAAAGAACCTGCTTGCAGACGAGCCATCATCTGAGTCGTTTTCCTGATTGAACGGTCTCTGCACATGCGTCTTTTGACTATTGAGATGACACAGAAAGAGTCATGGACTGGGAGTCGAACCTGGCTGCAATGATCAAGTGCACGGACGCCAATCTGAGGCAGCATTTCCAAGCGTTTGAAGACACGACAGTCGATCTCACTGCAGTGGATGAGGTGCCAAAACGTTACTATAATATTAAGCAAGATAATGTAGCAACTGCGAATTTACGCGAGACAATGACAGCTGAATATCAACAACAAGAACAGGAGCATCACACACCATCGTTTGGACGTGTTTCGAGCACATTTTCTGCACGAGGGCCACCAACATCTGCTCCATTGACTAGTTTTACAGAGGAATTCCAAGAGCGGATACGTAGAGCAGCAGCAGACAGAGCGAGAGATAACCAACGAGTGTATCCACCGGGTAATCATCATCACCATGGAACGATGGATCAAGGACAGAACCACGTGACGGATGAAACCAAATATTCCTCGACTCGACCAGCTTATTATCAGCAAATGTATTCGTCACCATCGTATGACATGGCTCAGATGATGGAGCAGGTGAGACTGAGTTTGAAGCTCGAGGTGGATGCTCGAGCTGCCATCGCGGAGCGTCAATTGAGTACGTTGTTGCAGCTGTGTAAGGCCACATCAGAAGAGCTGGATCGACTTCGGGTAGAGGTGTTGTGCTAATGATCGTCAGTTGCATATACGCTTGACCACGTACAGTCCAAGATTCGACAGGAATTAACCACCCAAAAGGACATTGGATTTCATCTCCAGTCTATGTGTGGCAAGGATGAGTCTTGGCGGATGCAGACGGAGAATCAATTACTCGAGATACGTCAAATGGTATCAGCATTGCGTGAACAAGTAAATTCAACGCAGGCAGTCGCGCAGGAAAAGTTGTCCCGATCTGAGCTCTTAATTCAGTTCAACGCTGCCATTGAGCCTATTAAAGCTCAATTTCAAGCACATTTACAGCACCAAGCACAACAAATCGCCGAGATCACGCGCACAACAAGCTCATCGAGTCTGCTGTTGGATGGAATTACTCAGAAAGTGAATCGTGGGATCACGGAAGAAATCACTGAGTTACGTAGTGAGCTTAGTGCGATCAAGCACCATCTAGCCAAAATGGACATTTTTAAAGAAAGTACTCGCTCGTCACAACTATTCAAAGAAGAACAGGAAGGTAGAATGAAGGAAAAGCAGCAACAACTCGATAAGAAAATTTACGATCTACGTGAAGGAGTTGGAAAAGAGCTGATGACGCTAACCAAAGACTACGTGAATGCTCAGATCAAGCCATTCCGGCAGTTAATAGATGAAGGTGGAAGTAGATCTGTCATCAAACAGGATCTGAAGCATTTACAGAGTGTTCTAGAAGATAGTTGCCAAAAGCGTTGTACCGCCAGCGTGATGCAAGTCGACAGTTGGATAAAATCTGCTCAGGATCAGCTCGACAACTGCAAAGCTTCTATCATCGATACTTCTGATCGCTTTGAAAAATTTACGCAACAATCAACGAGCGCCATGACGACAATGATTGAAGACCAAGCAGGTATCTGTCGAAATGAGCAGTTCAAGTTGGTTAAAATGGTGGAGCGAGACAACAAGAGCGCAAACAAACAATGGATGATATGTATGAGCTGTTACGCAAAAATCGTCATCAGCTTGAAGATCAAGTCCACCTGCTGAAGCAAGAGAGTCAGGCAATTTTGTTACAACATAACAACCTTGAATTGCGCTTACAGGATTCAGAGAGACACGTTAAGAACACTCTAGCTATACGTGACGAGACAATTACCAAAGAGGTTAAAAAGATACTAGAAGACAACCGCGTTGTGGAATGGGAGCTCAAGTTGAAATCTCTGGAGGAGACGGTCTCGAACACAAGCCTATCTCTTGCTGCACTCTCTCAATTCATATCGTCATCAGCTACAAGGAGCTGTAACTTTAGTGCTACCGACGTTGGCTTTGTTCTTGAAAAACAGACTAAAGTGTACGTATCGACGTTGGAAAACTTGCTTCAGAAAATGCAAATGCAGCTTCAATCGCAAGCTCATCTACATGCACATACTCAAACAAAAATGACGCCAGTCCCAGACTTTGATGAGTGGACTTTATCACCTTACACGGCAAGTAAAGCACCATCACCTTTGCTTCATCTTTTGAATTCTTCCGTCGCATCAAATAAGCTCGATCAGGCTTCGTCAATACTGGAGATAGCAATTCCAACTACACAGTTGGATCACTTTGATATGGAAGCAGTTAAAAGCACGAACGCAAGCTTAGTCAACCTTGCTGCAGACACACAAAAAGCTGCAAGTGTTTTGTATGATGCCCTTATTGTAAAGCCCGATCATTTGATTCCAAAAAACTCACGTTCTCTTCCCGCTTCACTAACAAATTTGTCTCTAACATCATTTCGAAGAATCAGTCGGAGCAGCTCAGAGAAAACTGTGAGAGCAGACAAAGTCAAAACCAATAAGCGAGAGAATGCACTTTTAGCATCACTAAAGGGAGCTTCGATTGAAGCTGAACTCGCCAAAGCTCGTGTTGAAAATCGAAGAAAACGAGAGCGCGAAACAAAACAGCGAATTTCAGGTTCTGATGCTTTGATAAAGACACAGGAGATCACTGAAGTTAAAGTTTCGTCATCGAAATACGCAGACTCGGTGGAGCTTGGTGGCCGTCGGCTATCTGTTGATACAATTGGTCCATTACCGGTACAGACGCCAGTTGGTCGATCACATTCGTCCCCTGCACTATTCGAAAACGATGGAATTGTTCATCCTGCAGTATCTGATGGCGAGGATAAGAGACGACTTGCTGCCAGCATTCCAAGCTCCCCGACAGCAAGTGGAAGCATGAGATTAGATCCACATCTTATTGCTCTACCAACGTTAAATATGGAGTTCTAGTGACATCGAGTTGTGCGAAATGTCGAAGGCTGACTTTAGAACTGTCACGCAAGATACCTTGAATTAGTTATTTCATTGCTGCTTCACAATACATGATATATTTCACCAACTCGAGGATTATCTAGATCACGGAGAACATTTTGCGACAATGGTGTCACTGCATTTGGTGGCGGAGGAGAAGGTGGAGAAACTTTGATAGGCGCTGAAAATCGATAGCATTTTGTACTCTTTGTTCAAGATTCTTGCGAGTTGTGGTATGTTCAGCGATAGCATCAGCGGAGGAGATCTGGAATCACTGAATTGGGCGCTTGGAGCACTGACGGGAATTTTGAGTCAAAGCAGATAGCTGGATCTACAGTAGAAAAAAATAACGGCATTTTTTGATGTTGTCACTAAAGAATGCAGCATTTTTATTCCAGATGTTCAAGTCAGTCAATCAGTTAATCAATTGTAAAATTTATCTCGTGGACAGTATGACGTCTTTTACCGCACTTCTGGCACGTTAGATTCTTCAAACAACCTCGATCACCGTCCTTGGTCGCAGCGAGAGCATTTCTTGATTGGGAGCCCTTCGCTGTGGTTTGTATAGTTTGTCATCGGCCAAGGTGGCGATTTAAACGAGGCTTTAAAATTCTTGTTTGATGTCGAGTAGCGTGGACACAAAAGTACTATTTCAGCTTGCTAGCTCTACCGCAAGTCTCGCCAATGAGAATATGACACAGAGCCGCAATACTGCTTGTAATGCCCAAACGAGTTCTTTTAGGTCAGACGTTCAGACCTTTACATTTTTGTACTACCATTCTTGACATCTTCTGCTTTACGTGCAACATACCTTTGAGATATCCAGCCAAGTACGCTCAAGCAATGACCAGACGTTTGCTTAACAAGGTTAGTGAAACTTTTTCCAGTATTTCGTTCTCACGTTCGATTCGATTAATTATTGCGACGAATTTCTGCAAGTGGTACAACTGAGGGTCGACCATGAGCACATTGAAACGGAAACTGGCACATCTTTAGTTCTTCGATGATATCCTTGCACTGTGACAGACTAAGTCGATCACCAAACATGATTGCACTGCGGCAAGCACGCGAGTGTAGCAATCTCGTGATTACTGGAGGTCGAATCTGCGAATGTAGATACGTTTCTCCAGCATTTGACAGGAGTTGAAGGAAATCTCGGAAATCGCTCGCGTTCGAGACTCTTTTATCAATTTTTGGTGTGGCGTGGAGCAATACCCGATCGTTATCTTGAAATTCTGTTCGATTGGAAACATTTACAAGGCCTTGTTCTCGATTGGATGAGATACACTCGAACTCGAAACCCCACCTTTTAACCACCTCTTCGTGGTATTCAAGTGCTTCACGTTCTTTGGAATTCACTCGTAAAGTTAGAGGTGGAACATGATCGTGAACTTCCACTTGAGAAAGAGATCCATCGTGTGCAAATATAGTTTTCTCCAACTGTTCTAAGCGCACGCGTTCATCTGCTGCATGCTGATCAATACAAAGTAGCAACTTGCCGTTTGATGTGTTAGCCTGAACAAGGATGAACTTGCGATCAACTTGACAAATGACCTGCATCTGTGCAAGAGTCGAGCGGCTGATTTTAATGGTCTGAGTTTTATCCAGAACATGAACATTGTCGACTTGTAACGCTGCAGCAAACTGCTTGACGAAGGTTGGTTTCGAGCTGACCCAACGAGTCAAGTATTTAATCTTCGAGCGCTTATCCTTATCTGTACCCACAGCGAAATAACTGGACGTCGTATCAACCGCTGATTCTTGTAGCTCTATACTCGCGTGGTTGTTATCACAAGATTGTTCTGATGCGACGTTATCAACTCGCAACTTTTCCATTGGTGGGCTCTTCCTGCTCTGCCAATTTGTATTTTCAAGATAACAGGCATCTTCGATGTAATTTTTCTCCTGGCACAAACTTAACAGGCCATCACACGAGTCTGGTTTGCTGCTTAGCCACGGCATCGAGGATACTTCTACCTCCTGAGCCTGGTCGATTTGAGATACGTAGCATTCCAGTTAATGAATAATGTAGCTCGAATGAAATCGTGACACCTTACCTTACTATTACCAACATTGTCTTTAGGCTTAAAAAGCAATGAAGTGGGCTTATGAAGAAAGAAAATAGCTTCAAATCCTCTTCACTTTGGTTAATATCCGCATCTTTTTGATTGTCTTGAGCCGTGAAGTTAGACTCGAGCACTTCAGACATCTGTTGAGCTGCTCCGTTGAAATCGTGAAAATCCTCGTACAATTCTAGGTTGCTATTGGCATCTGGGCTGCTATTGCAGTAAAACATGTAAGCTAAAGTTTCAATACTAGCAATAAACATCGCTATGCAAGTTTTACCTGGCACGGCTGACATGGCCACAGGCTTGACACTCACTCGGATTCTTGCTCGCCCTGAGTTTAACCACACACGATCCTGGACGCTCGTCATATTGCCAATCGTTTGTAAGCACGTGTTGTTCATCATGACCGAAATTGTGATTTGCAATGATGTAATCTGGAGAGGAAGACAATATTGTTTGCCTCGAATTGAAATTGTCGCGCTGAATATCAATTGGATCGTAGATTGACTGATCACTGAATGCTGCGTACAACGGTGTTCCACTGCGATTACACCGTTGGTACTAAACAGCGATGATGAGCTCAAAACTAAAGGCACGAAAAACAATGCTGTGTCCTCACCTGAATTTGGTCTGGAAGAGAAATTGTGTTTGTCGGCGGCGTGGAATTGAAATCGCCGTATAGAACGCTATGTGTATCGTAATCTGGCTGACCATTGGATGCGGCGCACAAAGATGCTTCACCGTAACTCAATTCTTGATACTAAACAGCAATGATGAGCTAAAACGAAATTTGCATCAAACGCTGCTGTTTTCGCACCTTGGTTTGATCTCGAAATGAGGTCGAAACGCTTTGCGAAGAATTGACATCATCGTATAAAAGTTCTGGATCGCAGTTTTGCTGATCACTGGATGCTGCACTCAAAGGCTCTCCACTGCAACTCGATTTTTGACACTAAACGTAGCGATGATGAGTTAAAACTCAAAAGCCTGCGACAATTGCAGTGTTCGCACCTTCACTAGATCTGCTTCATTTTCGGCCAATTTCTATGTTTTGGAGTTAGTCCTCCAACTACTGATCAACATGTTACGTATTCTTTACCTGTACGAACTCGAAAAGAAATTGTTGGAACTGTTCAGGACATTTAAAGCTTATAAGCTTCTTTTTGCCTAACCCAGATACGTCGTATTGATCGCTGGCAGCTTGAATTTTCAGGATAAAAATGGGAATCGCTGGAAGTACCGACAAAACACATCACCGCTTCGTTAAGATTGATAGCTAACAATATCTAGTCTGCCATGTAACTATGTCCCGTCGATACCCGATGCGAAGATTAGAGCAGCCTCTGTTATCGTTCGTGAACATGCTTGTTGGCACCCTTCCACCCATTCGTTATCTAAAAATGCAAATTGGTAGTAACTTTTGACCTCCTTAATGCATTGTCCCAAAGTTTCAGATGTCCGCGGAATGAAAGCAAAGTATCCTCGAATTGAAAACTCGGCAGCTTTCGACGAATAACTTGTATACTAACAGAAAAAAATGAAAAGTTAGCTACAGTTTTACTTGATCATGCCAAGCAAAATCCTACCTTCAGCTGATTCCCGAGTAGCTGTCCAAAGTGCTCGAGAAAGCGCTCGGGGCAGGATGTAGCTGCTGGGATTAACATTGGTCGAGCTCTTTCACCTACAAATATACATCAAACACTTTCAGGCGTGGAGATTTTCAACCTGCTTCTTTATTAACTTTCTAGCAGACCTTGAAATCGAATGTCGAGCGCAAGCGAGGGCCAGATCATGGACATACTCACACAAAATCTTTTGATACTCCTAATTGCTCGGGTTTGGTATTTTGGGTTGCGAGATAAGTCTTTCATCCGTACTGGAAGCATTCCAAACAATTTTGATACATGCAACGTTGTCCCTGATACCTCGCGTAAATGTTTTGATCTAGCATTAAAGACAACGTGTCCGTTCTTTTCTTGGCCAAGAAATAACAATGTGAGAGAGCTAAAGGGTTGACAAGAGCTTGAAAAAACACTCTCAGACCTTGAAGACTTTGCGATAAGACGTCCAGTGCTCCTGCACGCGGCTTTCAATTTCCACGGTTGCAGCAAGTGAGATTAGTTCGTATAGAAAGGCACCTCGAGAACCGTAAGGCTTGTACTGATTGTAGGTTCTTTCTGATACTGAAAGCCTTGACGAAGCTACCCATTAAATAATGTGATGAATACCGAGAAGAAGGTAACAAAAGTGCACATACTCTTACCATAGCATTCTCCGACGTATGTGTAGAGATTTTGCGGCGAAATTCCACAACCTAAACATACAGCTTATGCAATACTGGGTCAACCAATATCATTATTTTAAGCTTCATACCATCATCTACAGCCGTAAGAGATGCATTTTCAATATCAACTGATAGCTTGATACTTTGTGCGTGAGCATCAATAGCATTGTAGATAACTGTTCATTTTTCATATTCCTTCTGAGTAAAAACGTCGAGATTATAATTTGATCAAATATCATTCACCTTGCTGCACAGCCGTCTCGAAATCTGGCAAAGCATAAGAAGCCGTAATGATTCGACTTGAGTTTTCGTCCAACACGTCCATTCTTCACTCTTGGGTGCTTTCTAAATAATAATGAAAAATAGTTAAAGAAGAAATAGAAGTGCTTGCCTTTCTCGCCTGTCACAGAATTTGACCATACATATCTTCTCATTTTTGTTGACAATTGCTTATATATCATTTCTGTATTCAAGGAATACCTCCCCCAACAATCCAGCTTGTGTACACTCTTAGAAACTTGCAGTGTAATACAGACAAAACAATTCAGAAAACAGATTTAACCACTGTGGTTCTGCAGTATTAGGTACCGTACGCATTCGGAAGTACACCTTTCCAAAGTTCAAAACGAAAGACGAGAAACCTCTATACATTAATATTAATACCAAAATATGTTTTAGAAGGTATAATGACTTGACAACAAATTGGAGCATATACCTTGAGTTATTCATTTCGCAACATGGGGGCTAAGGCATACTCAGAGGAAGTGCGGATGCGCGTCGTAGTACCGCGAGAGGTGGCTATGTTGTAAACTACCTAAGTTAGGGTCAGTCGTACCTTGAGTAGGATCAGGTGTACCACTTAGTGTACCCATAATTAGTAATTGTTAATGTCCGAATTAAGAAGTTAATTAAAGGAAAGTCAAGCGGGACCAGAATGGCTCCGGGGACTCGGCTGGGCGTGTAGATGGGAGATAATTTGAAACTAACCATCGAGTCCTGCTTGGTTGCCTTGGGAGTTAGTGCCCTGCACTACTCCCTCCCATTTTCCATCTGCACCCATACCGCACGCCCTATGTATATTAGGTTAGGCTCTAAATACTTCGAAGTATACTAAATATCTTACCTTTTCGCATGTTCTGATTCACAGCGGTTTGTCGCACTTATTCCAACACCCCCCCCCCTCGACACCCGCGTCGGATCTCTCTTTCTCCCTATAAGTCTTTGCGCCCCGCGCTGACTTCCATTCCTAAAGAGCCTATTCTTGGCTGACTCACTAATGTTTCTTCTGAGCCCTGCTCTAGGACTCACCAATGTTTCTTTTAAGACCCGCTCTAGGGCTAGCGCCCTGCGCGTACCCGCCATTCTGGTCTCCCGCCCCGCCCTGCGGTCTAATCTACTGTTTCAATCTTACTGCTCCCCCTGAGTTGCAACGTTCTCCATTGCCTTAATCTATAGTGCAAAGCACTCATTTATTCCTTCAGGGCCCTGTTCTCCCCCTGTTTCCATAACTTCTTCCTTCGATAGCTTTTGTCCTTCTCGAGCATAAGCTGCTGCCCTTCTTGATAACAAACCAAGCATGGTCCGGAACTTAACAAACTTGACGCGCACCAGCGCATTTGTTATCACATCCGCGACCTGTTCTTGCGTGTTCACATGCTCGGTTGTAAGTCTCTTGTCCTGTACCAAGGAACGCACGTAACGAAACTTCTTCTCAATGTGTTTCACATGATGATGCTTGCCTGGCCTTTCACTTAGATAGATTGCCGCCTTGTTGTCACTTAACAGTAGAAAGACCCATTTGAATCGGAAATATTCATCTATGACGAGTAAAATATGCTTGCACCACAGGTTTTCTTCACTATAATTGTACCACATCAAGACATAGACTTTCCGATGGTCTTGTGGCTTTTTTTGTCTTATGACCAAATGTCATTGTTTAGGCATTAGCCACTTTACATGAAACTAGTTGTCATTTGTCAAAGTTTTATTGATCTTAAGTCTTGTTATTATCCATGCTCTTGATTACTTGTTGGTTAGCATGATTGAACCGCTTGTGCCAAGTTCATTTATCTGCTTCCGCTTGCTTCTCCTTAGACTTGTTGCGCTTATCCATAAGCGAGACGCCTAGTATCTTTTGCCCAGCACTGGTATAGACATGTGTCCACAGTCTGTATAGTCCATTGATGTTGTTGAACTTGATCTTGATGTTGCCTTTCGTTACATGCGCTATCGAATGCTCATCACCATGGAGTGTCACCTTGTACTTGCGTGACTGGAAATAGTCAAATGCAATGGTGTTGGCACGCGCTTCTGGTACATACCATATCTCTCCCAGCTTGCGTTTCTCAATCTTGTCTGTAAGTTTGTTCTGCACGCAGAGTTACACTGTACCCATCTGCGTTACCGTAGAGATTGTGCCATTCATCATGATCAAATCTTTGGCTTGTGCAGTGTATACTTCGAGAGAAACCTCTCGTAAGTTGCACACGTTCACTTGGCTTCCACTGTCAAGCTTCTACTCAATAACGTCTGGAGAGAGAAATGGCTCCTTGTTGCTATCCTGCACCATGAGGACTGGTATTGGTTCATCTTGTGTCCCTGTACCTCCGGAGTAACTGGATCGCCAACCATTGTATCAACTTTGGTCGTCGCCGCGACCTCGCAACTGCCACCGCGTCCACCGTGTCTGTAACCGCGTCCGCCACCGCGGCCTGTACGGCCTCCTCTATTGTTTCGTCCATAGTGATTCGGGTTGGTCTCCCGGCCGTTACGCATACAGCGTGGACAATCACGCATCCAGTGTCCGTACTGGTTGTATATTCTGCAACGTATCCGCCGCATTGCCTCTTGTAATGTTTCACGCCTTCCTTGCGTAGTGATTTGTCGTATATTCTGCAGATGTTCCACGTTGTTCATTTGGACCTCACGCCGTGCGTCGTCGCGCTCATTGCGTTCTTGTTCTTCAACGTAGATCAATCGGTTCTTGACTTGACGTAGGCTTACTGTATTCTCTACTGACAACGACTTCATGCGTGAGAATTCTTTGTATAGATCCGGATAAACTTCTTTCGTCTGGAACAGTAGCAGCTCTGCAAACTTTTCTTCATCCATAATATCTACTGCCTTAAGTAGCTCGCCTTCGAGTTGTGTCATCTCGTTGATATAATCTAACATGCAATCTCCAGGCCTCAAGAAGCGGTTGAATAGCTCTTTTTCTACAACGATCCTGTTGCGCGCCGGCATTCCATCGTATTCTGCCATCAAGGCATCCCAAAGACGAATGGGGTTTCCAGTCTCTATTACTTCTTCCATGCGTATCACCACTGCATCCGCAAGGCTTCCAACTATCATCGCATGCGCTGCAGCATATCGACAATCCCACGTGTCCTTCATCTCCATCGGTCAATCGAAGTTATATCGCTCCTTCCCGGTGACAAGCTCTAGTAATCCCGCTTCATTTATTTTCGCTCTCATCTTCACCTTGTATACTTTAAAGCTCTCGCCATTAAATGGTTCCATTCGAAATTCTTGTTCCATGTTGCGATACATGCGCGTCTGGTCGCTGTGGCCAACCGTATTCATGTCTTCTTTGCCCGTCGAATTTCCTTGTAAAGTGTGGTGTAGTCGCTCTCAGAAATTCTTCCTGAGATGCGAACACCCACGGGGGGCCCAGATGACTG
>MIQA02012663.1:0-14243 GCA_001887855.2 Sclerospora graminicola | reverse complement strand
AAATATGACCAAACGTAAGCAAATTTCTTAAAAACATATTAACAATATGACTAGACCCCAAAGAAGGAGTAGGAGAGCATTATGGTAGTTAGTTTTTATAATATAGCTTTTTTTCGTGAATGAAAGCAGTCTTTTATGTTGGTGAGAAGAAGTTAAGAAAAATAAACAACAAGTTGTAATAGCCTATGATAACTATCTACTAGGATATTAATGACTAAAGCGCAAATGCTCCCTCACCATCCGTCAGTCGTCTTACAATGGCAATAGTTTCCTATGGTGGCATGCAACCCTCTTCTGGCATACTTTACTTGTGAGGATAAAATGTCTATCCAATTACCGGGTATTAACTTTACAAAACTACCGGTACTAATTACCGGTATGTAGTCCAATGTTGGTACAAGTACCGGTATATTATACCGGCCAAATCCAATTTCGGTACTAATCTTGGTATACCAATACCGGCCATGCTAATTTCGGTAGTAAACCGTACCGACGTGTTAATTCTAGGTATCGGTAGGAAACTATAGCATCAGTATCAACACATTTAGGTACCTTAGTTCTCAATTTGCTTTATCGCACACACCTGGCTCAGGTGGATTGGAGAACGACTAAGAACCTTAACAGCTACCACGACAATGTGCGTCCCGGACCCTGGGTCCGGTCCACCATCTAGCGGTGGCATGTCGACAGACCCGATGAGCGATGAAAAGGAGCTATCTGGCTTACCTGGAAAGGAAGGTGAGGAAGATAACTCGGCGAGAGGGGAAGGAAAGGAGGTTGACGAACCTCACGTATCAACTTCGGAAACCATTGAACCTGATTCGACGGAGAACCAGGTGAATTCAGCTGGTTCCCGTAAACATGATTCCAAGATTGATACTTCGACAGGTGGTACATCGAAGACATCAGAAATCAGAACCATGGATGAAACTGTACCACAATCCGGAAATAAAAAGGTCAAAGTAAATTCAGCTGAGGACCTAGCCGGGGCATTGAGGGCTGCACTGGAAAAGGCTTCCAAGACCTCACCAAAGGTTAAAGCATGGGTGGACACCATGCAACAATTATTTACGCAAGTATATGTAAAGGCCAAGGTTCCAGCGTCTAAGTTGTCTCCTAGTGCAAAACGCTTGCCAAAACTAAAAAAAGGAGAAAATGACTGTCTCCTGGAGCTATTTGAGCACATTGTGGTGAAAGAGAAACAGGATTGGTCAGAATGGAAACAACGAATTGTTGGTGCGGCTATCAGTGCGCAGAAGTCAAACCAAACATTCGAAGGAATTTTAAGGAAAATGATCGGACAGACAGCTGCTCGTCAAGCGGGTCAAGATCCGCCCCCCTTTATCAGGTTGGGCGGCAAAAATAGCACCCAAGGAAAAATCAATCGTGCAGAAAGTTAACACGACTGATTTTCTTTTCCGTAAGGAAATATATGATGGGACGTTGATCCCTGAACTACGAAAAATCTGTGAGAGGGAATACGCTAAGTTTGCACCGACCACACTAAGGGATGGAACCGATCACGAATGCAAGGACTTTTGGAAGGAAAATATTATCGCAAGACGAATTCCACAATTTGTCAAAAGGGTAATGTCACCAGAACATCATGTGCGTCTAATTCAAACCATAAGAGTTCAGGTGGAAGGATGTTTGATAATGGACATGAAAGGTGAAAGTCCGATTAAAGCGTCCTTTCTAAGTACGAAGTACATACAAGAAAGTATCGCCCTTGCTGCAGCGACTAGGTCGAAAGGATCAAAGGAGTTATGGGCGATGATTGCCCAGGTGAAAACGATAAGTTACAACGCTAACAATCATTCGATTTACTTTCACTTTTATACTCGCGACATGGCGGAACAATTCGTGGGAGTCAAAGTACCATTTCATCGGTACGATCATACGGTATATAACTTACACAAACGTAAGGAAGATGGTGTCGACTCGATATGGACCAACCAAGTGGACTGTAATGGAGAAAAATACACTCAAGCTGATTACTATGCTTGTGTGTTAAGGAATGCCACGAACTACTAACCTGACACAATTATATGCTATGTTGAAAACGGTACTGGATGTACCGTTTCAATTAGAAGATATGGATAATGGAGGACCTTTGTCGGAAAACTCCACATCCGTGGGCTTAACATTTGCCACGAATGGAGGACCTTTGTCGGAAAACTCCACATCCGTGGGCTTAACATTGGCCACGAATTGTCCAGAAAAGCTTATTAATATAAGCCGTTTGTATTGGAATCAGGTGATGGTAATAATTGAACACCCCAAAATGAGGGGTCGGCGTCAATGTTTACGATGTGGTGAGTTGGGTCACCCAATGAAACAATGTACGATTACGGTGGAAGCAATGCAAAAGACACGATGCATCGTAATCGCTACCGAGGACACGGAAAAAGTGGAGGAGTTTGTGGAAACCTTTTCTAGTATGGATGATTTGAGAGATCAAATTGATACTCACAGGAAAACTACTGTTGAAGAATCAATAGTAAACACGATGAAGCAAAGAACGAGGAAGAAAATGAAAGTGAGAATCCTATTTCATCAGCTTCTTCCGATACGGACATTTCAAATCAACAAGAGGAAGCCCCAACACAGAATTCCTCCAGCCAAGGAACATCGCCGGACTGGGTTAATGTTACGGTAAAAAAAAGACTAAAAACAAAAAACGGCCGACCAGTCAACAGCACACCGAAATAAAAAAGGTGTTAACCTCAACCTCAACACCAGGAAGTAACACCCAGGGTCAAGGAAAGGATAAAAAGCAGGCATTCAATGAAACGAATGGCGACACCAAGGTAAAAGAGATGGTACATCATAGTACCACTCAAAAAGAAAAGAACATCAATGGCGAAAAGATACACCAATCTCTTGGGGACCATGTCAAACAGGAAGGTCAAGGCAACGGAACAAAAATAAGAAATTTCCAGATGCAGACCACAAAGAACACCATGACTCAAAGAAGTTAGAGTCACCAAAGGACACTCAATTACGGAAACAGTCACAACACACGGCTTGTCTAATTGAGGAAGGAAAGATCACAGACAAGATAAGAGATATATTGGATGAAATACAGGTCAGTAACGGTTCCATGGAGGATTTTCCTTTGAGAGAAGAAAATACTACCCCACATCCAAAAAAGTTACCTTAGAAGAGGCAGATACGCTTATGGGTATAAGACGTATTGCAACACCGGCGACAGGAAACTGTCAGGTGTATGCAATATGTCAGGCACTTGCGACGCTTCAATTTCAAAAGGAAAATGTGAAAGTCTTGGAAATTTTAGCCCGGCTGATTAAGGATGGATGTCATATTCGAGCGCTGCTTGACTTCGAAATAAAATTCCCTGCAAGTATCCGTAAACATACTTTATTGGGATTAGGAAGAGGATATGAAAAAAATTCAGCGAAGGAGTCAGCTCTCGAATTTAAACTTTATCTCACGGACATTGCAACCAGCGGATCTAAGATCACGGATACAGTTCCACAGAAGGCATGGGGAAGCAACGATACTTTGGCCACAATAAGTACGTTACTTCAGAAGGACATCTTTGTCATAAATATAAATGCAAGGATGGAGAAACCTGGCGTAATTCATTACGCACCAGAAACACGTAACAGAAAAAACAACTGTTACATGATGAGTGGAGAGTATCCAATGTCATTACAGAACTGTATTGACACAGTTCGAAGTTTGAAGCAAAAGGGGCCAAAGATTCTTACGCAATGGCCAAGAGTTCTTTTCTTTAAAGAAGCACATTACTCGGCGTATATTCATGGGTTAAGAGCTGTAGAGGATAAATCTGACGGTGAAGTGGATGTAATCATGACTGACAATAGTAGTAAAAGTGAGTCAGACGAAGATTACGAGGATGATCGATATATTAACATTAAACATCGAAGAAATGGATATCGTTATGGATGAGGTCTTAGACCAAACAGAGAAGGATAAAGGAATCCTAGTAGATATGAACGACCAACAGAAACGGCAGGCTGAAGAATGGGATGAATTGACGGAGGATATTATTAATAGACTTGGAGGACCGTCTATTCATGATTATTTTAAATGTGATTTTGAGCAGATTATTCTGACTCATGATCCTGGTTTGCTAGAAGTACTTCACTTTTTAACGGATAAAGTCGGGCGGCAATCTATTCCAGAACAAATTCAGTTCCTGGAAGCGGATTTGACTCAACCGGATACCCGTGAGAAAGTGATGCGTCAATACAACATACCAGAATCGGTATTGCACCAATGGTACCATCGCAGCTGGTTAGATATGCAAAATAGTAATGAACAAAAATTACTAGGGTCAGCTTCGGATGATGTGGAACAACCAGAAGGTGAACACGATACATTAATTGAGGAACACGAAAGAACAACCAAAGCCAAACGGTTGTGTATACGTATAGATCTTAACGAAAAAGGTTCACAGGTTTTTACGAAACCAATCCGGTATGTACGCGGAACAGACGTCCCAGTTATTCAACTTCAGCGTGAATTAGTGGATGACTTCAATAACTGTGTTTCAAGTCCAAAAGAGTCTACAGAACATTGGATCAAAGCTTGGGGTTCATTAGAGGCAACTTGGAAGCAACAGACCACAGTGCTCTTTCCACACCTAAATAAAGGTCCAGATATATGGAAAACAGCAGCGGATAAGGAGAGCATTCTTCTTTTGGAATTATTACAAACTTTTGATGGAGCCCCATACATACTAGATAGTATAACAACAGAGACGTTGATTGCTCTCACTCGAATATGGCGTGAACAATGTTGGTGTGCCATGTTAGAACAAGGCAAAAATTATGGTATTGAAGGGGTGCAAGCTGCATGGTTTGGTGCTTGGGAGCAGAGATATTTGGCACTGAAAGCACCAGAACAGCGGACATTAATTATTCACAGCACTCAAGAATGGAATGAATTACGCCGTAATCATTATGGCGGTGTCAAATTAATCCGATTATGTGCTCCAATGAGGAAATCTTCATTGGCAAGATACCTGATAAGCGCATATATTTATGCTGAGCAATTCGCAGCTATGGTGGGAGAAGATTATCTTGAGAGTGATTCCATAATGGATTTGTTGAGACGTCACTTTAAGGTACAGACATCTTATAAAGACTATGGTGAAGGATTTAATAAAGTATTGGACGAATAAGGATCAGCCTGGACAGACTTACATGAATGGATGAATATCATTGCGGATCGCTTCCTTAACATCCCTGACTCTCCAAAGCATAACTCAGATGAATCTCAAGGTTCATCTCCCTGTTACTAAGGGCAACGAACAGATAAGTGATATAGTCACCCATGATTACTTTGATTTGTCATCGATGGATAGTTACGCGAAATACAGGCTATTACAGGAAATGGAGTTCCAGTCGATAACATCAGAATCATATAATCAAAAGGGGGAGACCTCTCTCACCATATTGACGCAAAATGTAAGAGGTTTCAAGAAAACAGATATTATTAGATGGTTAACATCGTGGAGATATATGAAAGAGTCACATCAGCCCCACATTTTGGTACTCCAAGAAACTCATATTACCTCTTCAGAGACAGCCTTAGAATATACAAAGCAATGGAATCGTTTATGGGGAATTTATAACAGTGACCAAGAACATGCATATTGGAGTATTGGAGATGATAAAACGGGTGGAGTAGCAGTATTATTTCACCCAGATCAAGCCAAGCTCATAACTCCGTGTAAAAATCACCTCTGGTCATCACGTTTCATCATGGTAGAGTGGAAAACTACGATGATTGTCAATATTTACGCTCCAGCTAGCAATTCCAACGAAAGAGAAATTTTCTTTACAGAAGTGGAACACATCCTTTCAAGCAAATGGGATAAAATGATACTATGTGGTGACTTTAATTGTGTTGAATCCCCAGTGATTGATCGCTTAGGTGGAGAACGTAACAATAACACTGAGAGTATCAGTCTATCTCGTCTGGTGGAAAAATATCAGTTAATGGATGCGAGGGCGCTTATAGGATCAATCTCTGCTGAAGACAAATTAGACCCGAGTGAACACTTTACTTATTGGAAAGGCAACTCGGCTAGTCGAATTGATCGATTTTATGTGTCCAAACGATTAACAGCATTAACCCAGTGGCTGGAAGTCAGTGAACCGCCTGTCTATTCAGACCATGCTCAAGTTCAGCTCTACTTATCATAAAAGAGACTGACAAAAAAAAAGAATATTTCAACCAGAGGCCACGGTACCTTTTTTTTGGATCATCTCAATTGAGTACACACGACAAGATAGAGGAGGCATTACGAACAATATTGAATAATCGAAATTCAGTTGACACGGAGTGGGACCAACTGAGTGCTAAAATTGTGACCACTCTTTTCCGTCTGGCCAAGAAATCCGCACGGCGTAGAAGACGAAGAGTAAGTCAACTTCGAAGTTCATTAAGAAGTAATGCACGAACACGGAAACATCTGGTAACAGCTATAGCAGAGACAATTCAAAAGTCGCATAAAATACGTCAAGGAAGAAGACTGCATCGGAAAGAGGAGGATTTACGATGGCTTTACAAAAAGACTTCAGTGCGCGAAAAAGATCAAACGGTATCACAGATAACAGTACCTATCGAATCAAATATGCTTCCTGGAACGACGATACCAGATAAATTTGCGTTTATTTGGCGAGGAATTCTAGGGGTTGAGCATCGTGATGTACTATTACCAGACTTTCAACGGAAAATGGCAGATTTGTTTACAATTCCTTCCACTCGAATGGTGTCAGCAGAGCAGAATAACTTGTTAATGGCCCAGATAGAGGAATGTGAAGTTTTAAATGCTATTAAGCGACTGGAAAGACGTAAAGCAGCCGGGTCTGACGGATTAAACAATATTTTTTTCAAGGATTTTGCTGAAACTTTAAGTCCGACGTTGACAAAGTTATACAATCGATTACTTGAAGGACAAATGTCACCAGTGTCATTCCAACGAGCACTGGTGTTACCTTTGAGAAAAAAAGGGGATTCAGCAGACGCACTAGATTACAGACCTATTTCGTTACTACAAACTGGTTACAAAATTTTTGCGAAAATACTGGCATTACGTTTACAAACCTTCTTAGGGTTACTAATCGGTGACACACAGCAAGGCTTTGTGTCAGGTAGACGTATGGAAAAGGCAGTCGCAATCATGATGGCTACCCTACAAACTGAACAAACCCATCAAGGCCAGTTTTTATCAAACGGAGAGTGTCCTGGAATTTTATTTTTGGATTTCGCTAAAGCCTATGATACTGTGGATAGACAGTATCTATATCAGGTGTTATCGCTCTTTGGGTTTAGTACAAGTTTTGTGAACTTAATTAGAAATTTACATGACGGTACTACAGCTGAATTTCTAGCAAACAATCAGATTTCTCAACCAATAGAAGTATGCTCAGGGATACGTCAAGGTTGTCCATTGGCGCCACTGTTATTCATTTTAGCTGTGGAACCACTGGCGTTGGCTATTCACCGGGAGAAGGAAATAGATGGTATCAACATTGGTATAGGTTTGGCTTCTGACAAGCACCAATTCTCGGCATTTGTGGATGATTCCACCATTTTCTTACAGAAAGCTGATCAGATGGGAAAAGCATTGGAAGTGGTTAAACGATTTGGAGAAATGGCAGGGCTGAAAGTACAACCTAAAAAGAGTAAATTTCTATTTCTGAGACCAACAATCCTTCCGAAAGAATGGGGTGGTATACCAGTCTTAAAGAAAGGAGAATCAACACGTTATCTTGGTTATGAAATTGGTCTAGGCAATATGACGGAAGTTAACTGGGGTCAGCGTATCCAACAAATACATCGGAGATTAGCGACAGCAGTGTCGTGCTCTCTTTCGATTATGGATAGAGTTATGTTATTCAATACGGTTGTATTACCGGCGATCACTTTCACAGCAAAAGTATTTGATCCTCCGGAACACATTATGAATAAACTCATACAAATCCAAAAGAGATTTATTTGGTCCCAGAGTACAGATGGAGGACCAGCACGTCACAAAATGTCCCCGATTTTAATCTATACTCCTAGGGAAGCTGGAGGACTCGGACTAGTATCCATACCATTAGCACTACAGGTGTAACGACTAAAGGATGCGACAACATGGTTACTCAGTGCAAATGATATTTACAAAACGGCATGGTTGATCTGGAGGTTTTCACATTGGTCTCCTGATGAATCTTTACGAATATCTCCTATGCAAAGGAGGCATTTTACGTTATGTAAGAATATGACAATTTCCAGAAAAATTGGTACACTGAGCCAAGAATTAGGTTGGTGGTTAAGTCCGACTACGACCCAACGTAAGCACTTAATGACATACGTGAAGAGGAATTTACCATCTCTGATATCACGGATACAATGTGAACCTGGAACACATTCGTATGGCTTAAAAGAATCTGAAGTGCTTGAATTATGTGTTAATGTGGACAATATACCCTATCACAATCTACTTCCAGAACATTATCAGGTATTCTGGGGTACATTTAGCTGGGTAAGAAATCCATGGATTCCTGAAACTCAGGCAACAACATTAGCACCTAACAAATATGATCGTATTCCAGAATCCAGTATTCGAGAGTTGGAAATTCAAAGGATTGCTCACAATAAATATCGTTGGAAAGTTCCTGTCGGACAAGAAGTCTCGCATACTCGAATAAAATTGGGGCGTTGGTTGACAGCGATTATCCTAGCATCTCCTCGAGGGCAAATCGGGGAAAGTATTGGCATGGCACCTCCAATCAAACTTTTCAGATGTCCGGATGTGTTGAAGCAATACAAATGGACTGTTTTCAAACCTGGGATAGTGAAAGGTTGTACGGAGAAAAATTGTTCAACAATATTACTACATCAATCAGTAAATGGAATCTATTGGACACTTGACGCTACAGAACCTTTGCTCGATGACAAAGGTAAGGAAGTAAACATCAAAACAGTGGTGTGTTACCTACACACTGAATTACATCAATTTGGATGGCCTCTCGACGAAGAAACAGCATTTTGGCGAATACCACAAGCGATTAAACGGTATTTCAAGAGAATGTATCATGAGTATATCGCAGTGCGACTACCAGAAATGATAATTAGATGGGAAAAGAAACACAAGAGAGACGAATGGTGGAGAATTTCCAGAATCAAACACCTAAACAATTGTGGAATCACAAACATCTTTTAACGGATTACCAGGCATGGGTAATTTATCGCATGGCTACTCATCAGCTAAATACATTTTACCAAAAGGGGAACGGGACACAAATTTGTCCGCTTAACCCCGATTGTCCTTTGAAAGATCAAGATATCGCACATATCTTTTGGGGTTGTGTCAGTGCCTGTCTCATTTGGTCCCAGTGGCTCAGTCATTGGATGGGGGTAGCAGTGGACGAACAGTCACTAAGTAAATTTAAGCGCCATATCGTGACTCGTCAATCGCCTGACATAAGCGATCGTATTCGAGAAATGATGATGGTGAAATTTGGAGTTAAAGCCTCCTCTTGCAAGAAACAATTCCGACGCTTATGGTGGGGATTTTGTGGAATTATAGTGGGATGGTTGTGGCAGTTGCGCAATCAATCAATTTTCAATGGTTTAAGACATAAGTCAGCAGAAACCATCAATTTCCTATGGGCTCAAAGCAGAGCCCAACTAGACACAGTTGCTTCATATGAGCAACAACAACCTTCGACGAGAGAAGACGGGATGCGTCTACAATTGTGTATCCAGTGCGTATTTGACACTTTACCAGCACCGCGACCGACAGCGAGAAGATACTCGGCATCCGAGCAATTGTATTCCCAGGAAGATCCAGATCCTCATTTAATTTCTAGGATAAGGTATTATATAGTAGCCAATAGTTAATAACTAAAATGGACTACTTTTCACGAAATTTTGGTACCTGATTCGCTACTATAGTACCGGTGCCGAAACGTGATACCGCACACCCCTGGTGCACATGAACAAGACAATGGGGACGTGTAACTAAACTCCAGTACACCATACATGGTACCTTGTGCCAGACAATATTAAAGGAGTAAAAAAATTAAGGAGGGAGAAAAAACATTGAGATGCCAAAGGACGCTATGATGGAGGCGACAAACATTAGCAAGGGGAGCAAAGTATGAGTGACTTGGTTTCTGCTTTATACTTAAGGGTTTGTGATGTGTTTTTGCTGATTAAAAGTCTCATTGCCGTGTTTTTTTTCGATGAACAGGTTGAATTAATGAAGCAAGAATTTGAAGTGTTAAGGAAAGTGGTCTTTCGTGTGTGAGAAAGAAGCGATCGCGACGAAGATGCAAAAGAAAGTAAGGTTCGACGTGCGAGCAGTAGTGGTGCAGAGTCGAAGATTGACATTTGCACTAATCGAGTGTTTCGCGACGAACTTGTCCAATGCATCAGTGCTCGGTTTAGCATTGCCGAGGGTGCAATCACATCAGCTACCGAGACTCAATCGAAGATGACGCAGATTCAGTGCCATCGAGCGATGCAGACAACGCAGGTTCACACTGACGATGGCTAACAAAGACCTTAGATGGCCATATCGATTGCAGGCAGACGCATGACAAAACACCGTCTTGAAGTTTCGGGTCTTCCGCGTGACGTTGTAGCCGTGTGCATTCGTCCACGCATGGATAGCGCCCTCAGACACCTCATAGGTAGCCTCCGGTGGAGCGTTGTCGGTCCCTCCGTTATCGTTTCTCCTCCAATGAATATATTGACTGGCACAAGGTACCATATATGAGGTACAAAACCACAGATATTTAACTTTACACCTTTATTTCGGCAAGAACAAATTAAGAAGGGCAAGCAAGAACAAAAGCAAAGGAGTTGTCAGAAATAATTTAATCTTTTACACACATAACAATACTACCGTAAAAGTCGGATCCAGTGGGACATAAGGATCGAGTGGGACACCACCAATCTGTAATGTTGACACCCCACCCACATGTAAAGGTTTATTACCGAATTACATGTACCGTATGCTCCACACAAGAAGGTACAGGCCGGAAGTCACGGGACCCCAATAACCCCAAAAAACCTCAACAGTTTTTTTTGACTTGATTACGACGAAAAAAAGTGTCCCACTGGATCCGACTTTTACGGTACGTTTGTACTCAGTTTTACGCATAAATATAAATGAGGAATGTTAGGCCACAGCAGGCAACCTGGCAGGTTTGCCGAATTTAATTTGTTCTTGCCGAATTTGCTTTTGTTATTGCCGTTCTTAATTTGTTCTTTGCCGAATTAGGACTGGAAAGGTGTAGTGACAACTACACCAATTAATTACCTTCTTGAATTTCCAGATCAATACTAAAAACAACAACAACTATATCCGGTTCTAACCATTATTAAATTCAACCCTTGGGATTTTTGAAGATAATACTACAACAGCGGTTTTTGCAACAATTAAAAAATGTAGGAGGTGTTTATTCTTTTTTATGTTATAATCGAATTTGTTATGATGCTCAAAATGCGTCAGTATGAAAACATCGAGGTAGCCCGATTCAAGTCACGTGATGATTCGTTCGAGGTGTCGCAGCAGAAATTGTGGCAACCCTGGTGAGATGGTACCAACGTTGTCAAAGGGCTTCGGCAGAATCAAGTTTACTATCAAGGATTACTAACATATACTGATCTCGCTAATGTCAGAAGATATGAGTCTCTAGGGATTGTGGTTCCTGAAGTGGATAAGTACCTGGCATTTTGGGAAGTGTTTCCGTGGATAGAAGATATATTGAATGCAAAATAATCTGCTTACAAGCCACACAGACTGATAGTGACGAAGACTGGCAGAGAGAACACTCAGACCTTTGTTGAGAAGCCGGAATCTGCATTTTTCGACATTGTTGATCAGAAGACCGTCGTCCGAACGACAGGGTAAATGCCAGGTCAAAAAAGGACACAGGTTTTTGAGTGTCATTAGACCGGCTCACATAGGGCAGCAATCCGAGAGTGAAAATGATGGGGACGAGTTCAAAAACGACTTGAGGAGGAAAAGAGAATAACCTACCGAGTATTGTTAAGGACGAGGGGTGAACCGAAGCAGATCATAGTCGGATGACTTACAAGGGGCGACCCAAGATAATGCCGAACCGGAGGAAGTAGACCCGGTAGATGAACAAGTGTGTATACATGAATGTGGTGATCAATATATTGAAGGTATTGAGAGGCAGATGACAGTTTTGCCGGAAGTATCACCCAATATACCAGAGGTCACCCTGGAGGATCTACAGGTCGGTGATCCTGAAGTGAGCACTTCCGAGCAGATCGACCAACTAAGAAAGATCATCTGGAAAAGGCGTCACTTATTGGTTGGGAAAGGTAATGCCTTACCCCCAGCTGCTTACGGAGCTGTTTGTGATATAGACGTTGGAAATGCGAGACCGATCGCTCAACGTTGTCGCAAAGTCGCGCCACAATATCGGGAGAAGTTATCCGATTTGATCAAGGGCTTGTTGAGTACAAAAATCATCCGACCTTCAACATCGCAGTGGCATCACCGATTGTGATAAAACAAATGGGGTTGATGTTCGACTTTGTATCGACTATAGGATAGTGAATTGCTTCACGAAGTTGATGGTTTATCCGATGCCCTTGATAAATGATTTACTTGAGGATCTAGATAAAGTTTTATGGTTTTGTTCGCTAGACATGGCTAGTGGTTTCTGGGTGGTTTCAATGACTGATCGTGTTCGAGAGATTTCAGCTTTCGTTATACTTTTCGGCCTTTTTGAATGGAACCGGATGCCGTTCGGTTTGAAGAACGCTACACAGATCTATCAGAGATTGATTGATTGACAACGCTCTCTAGGGATATTTCCAGATCATTGCCGATCGAGAAGCCACCGATTTATATGATGTGTTTACGGAGGGTGAACCGGACCAAGATCAGAGACGATAAGTTTTGGGAAGGCGATCAGATATAGACGACATCTTGGTTACGGCAACATCATGGGATATGCTATGTGATAAGGTCGAACGACTCCTTGACACTTGCGAACGTTGGAATTTATCGATCAGCGTAGTCAAGAGCTTCTGGGGTCAACCCAAGATTGCTTACCTTGGCCATAATGTGTCGATTTAGGGATTGGAAGCAAACCCGAAAGACTTGGGTGCTCTCAGTAACCCTGCTTTTCCCCGATCACTAAAGGCTATGCAGTCTTTTCTCGGATCTCTGAAATTTTATAGCCGGTTTATCGAAGACTTCTCGATATATGCTGCTATACTATACGATTTGAAGGAAGTGGATTACCATAGACTACGAGAGCGTGATCAGGTGGGAAAATCACTGAACGAGACTGGTTGCGAGACCGAAATTAACGAATCGGATCTCAAGACTGGATCGCTGATCGATCGAACCGTGCCAGGGTCAGAAGGTCATATGGAACAAGCTATGGTGGCTTTCGGTATGTTGAAGGCGAAGATGATTTCGACTCCGGTATTGAAACATTTCGATCCGGAAAAGATTCCCGTGGTGATTCTATACGCCAGTAAATGGGCAATATCAGCCACACTGGTCCAAGACCACGATGGAGTATATTGTCCAGTGACGTTTACAAGCCGGACGTTGAAACCGAATGAGGTCAGCTATGGCATAGTTGATAAAGAAGTGCTGGCACTGTTACGCATATTGGATGTCTGTTATTCTATGCTGGTGACCAGATTAATCAAAGTATTGTCTAGGCGATCTACTCTGGCTTGGTTATTGTCTTCAAACGGAATAGACGGAAGACTGGGGCGATGGGCAGCACTGTTATCTCAGTGGACCTTGGAGATCATCAAATGCACCAAAGGCGAAGAAGAAATTCTTGGTACGCTAGCAGCCAGTATCACACCCCGACCAGAAGTCGATGAAGCGCTGATCGAGATCGCTCCCCGGAAACAACCGCGAGAGTCAATCATTATACCCCCACTGGTCGTCGGCTCGGATGAAGACTTGATCGTCGTAAGCTTCGACGTATCAGCAAGCGTGAAGAAAGGCGTATATCGCGTTGTTGTGGAAATTGCCAGAATGGACTGTTATATCTGCTGGTTCAGACTATACTCCGGGTATCACGGTCAATGAAGCCAAATACAGTGGTCTGCTGCTAGGTCTGGATCTCCTTCGAGAACAAAAGAGTGTAAGGGTGATCATTTGCGGAGACTCAAATGTGGTGATCCGGCAGATCACCAGAGAAAACGATTGCAAGGCTCCGCGCTTGAAGTTGTTGAAT
>MIQA02012656.1:4133-46561 GCA_001887855.2 Sclerospora graminicola | reverse complement strand
ATCTAAGGCCACGTGTCTACAAGAAGGTAAGTTTAAGAGTGAATATATTTATGAATGGTTAAGAGCTAACAAGTATAATTAGACCTAGACTAATCATAGTACCATGTAATAGATACCTATTCCAGAGATTGAGACAATAGCCAGAGAATCACTGGATTATGATTTACTGTATTGACCTTCTAAAACAGTTGGTGCTTTGAAGGAAAACAGATGATTTGGCTTGTGATTCGATACATCGACAGCATATACAGTAAGTTCCAAAGGTACTTGATGATTTGCCAATTCAAACGATCATTATAGATAGGCTATGTTTCTGTCCATGTATATAAAAAAAACAGAGGTTGCAAATGAAAAAAAATTGTTTTAGCTTTTTCATCCACACAGAGAAACTGCGAGCTTGCTTATCGACCGTCTGCGTAAACTCTGCCCAATTCCTTGTCCACTCGCTTATACTCTTCTTCTCAGGACGGAAAAGCGCGTACTCGCTAATAAATTTGTTGAGACCGCGGGCACTAAACATGACCACGACACTTGGCTGTGCTCAATTAGGTTGCGCTTCCAAAACCTTTTGATGACAATCCGATTTTTCCACTGCCCGCACTCAGTTCGTCGAAGCAATGTGGGAGATCTAGTTCCTTGCAACCTTTGTATCGCTACCTGCATTCATGTGGTGAAGCGACTTATAAAATAATGTAAGGCACTTTCCAAAGGGCGCATCCTGATTGGTGGAAATGAGGGCCAAGGGTGTAGGCGCCGGATAGTCGCCGCCGATGAAGTCTACAAGCGGCCAGGTGGCGCCAGGCTGGAAACCAAGTCGGCGGACCTGACAAGGGGCGAAAATAGTCGGATAAGCGGGCTGAGCAGACGGAAGGACTATGGAGGTTTGACGGCCGAGGCGCGGATAGCGGACGGCCAAGATGGCGGACTGTTCGTAAGGATGGAGAGAAGGGAGCCTTTTGAGAGAAGAGTATTGTTCTAGTGGAAGGAGTATGCGCCGGGATCGTAGGAGAGACTGCCAAGGGATTGCTAGCGTCAGCGGCCGAGAGGCGCGGATGGGTGGCTATCCGGCCGAGCCGGCCGGGTACAATGTACCATTCGGACTGGTACCATATGGGTTCGGTGTACCGGCCGGGCTGGTACACAAAGTCGGAGTTAGCCGGGTTGCGTTGGGTAAGGTACATGACTGGTCAGACGGGTTATTTGAGGTAGGTTACACAAAGGGAGTATTGGACATAGGATAAATCAGTATACGTTTACCCAACCTTTCTTTGATACCTTCAGGGTTTGTTCATCTGCTTGAAAGCATGTACCGTTCACTCCTTCTGCATCCCGCAGATAGGTCTCGTTATTGACTAGGTGCATACTTGCACCACTGTCAAGTATCCAGCTATTGCTGTTCGACACCATTGAATTTTTAGTGATTGCCAGCGTAAAGTCAATTTTGTTGCTGGGTTGAGGCACGTTTCCTTGCTTTCTTGACGTCTTCTTGCATTTTGAAGTTGCATGTCCTGGTCTCTCGCAATTTGAGCACTTCTTTTCCTTGGGCTTGTCCTCCACGTAGTTGATCGTGTCGTTTCCGAACCTTGTGGATCCTCTGGCATCATTTTCGATGGCTGCCGCAAAATTGGCAAAGTTGTTCCGCTTGCCTGAGAAAACGCTTTCTTAGACACAAGTCGCTTTTATTGGTTCACGGCAGAGGGCTAACAAGGTCCCTCTTGCTGTTATTGGTTTGCCCGGGGAAGGTTAAGTTAACCCACCGGAAGTCCCCTGACCGGGAGTCGCGGCGACTTCGTATACTCACCTCAAGTCGCCCGTGTTTTGAACACGGTATCAAGTATTGGGAAGTGGTGACATTTGGCCTTCTGTGGATACACATTTGGATTCGCCTTTCATTGTTATTGGTTTAGCTGGCCGATCGATTATTCTCGGTCCAGCCGGTACTATACAAACTTCAAGTGTCCTATTGGTTTAGCTGGCCGATCGGCTATTCTCGGCCCAGCCGGCACTATACAAAGTTCAAGTATATTACCCAACGAGCTCCCCGGTGACGATTTCCGCCCAGGAGCTACCCCTAGTCCTACACTTCATCTCCCTATTGGACGGTTTTACACTTTTCGCCCTAGGGTCCATCAAGAGAGCTAACCACCCAGTACTGACGGGTACACAAGGTGAGCTTTTAACATGCAACATTCGAGCAGTCGCGATCAAGCGGATGGAAGCGACCGATCCAGCCGGCCTCAAGCCGGATCGGGTCATGACTCGGATGGACGGAGTACCCCTCCGGTAGTCAGTCGTCTGGGACCCCCGTGGGTGTTCGCGTCTCAGGAAGATTTTCTGAGAGCGACTACACCACAATGGTGCGCGTGCCCGGATCTCTTGGTGACCCTGGATATCACCGCGAGTCCCTAGCGGGCGAAATACCTAAACCTGTCAAATTTGTTGACGATGTTGTGTCGGGTGCATTGGGGGAAGGCATATCGCCCCCAATGCTGCTGAAGATGGAAGGATGCGATGGTCGCCTCGGATTGGGGGAGTTCGAGGTTGACATTAAAGAAGAAGTTACTCCCCTAGAGGCTCCGCCGGGGGCGGATTACGGTACTACTTACAGTGCCGGCCGCTACACGGATGGAGCCGGATCGGACTATGGTGCAAGTCGCCATAGTCCGAGGAAGGATCATGGTTCCGAGCATGATCCTAACGAACGAATGCATATTTTGGATATAAAAGAAAAGATAAAGGAAGAAAAAGCGGAAGTCGGATACGACCGGAGTGGGAAGCCGGCCGGATCGGGACCAAGTCGCGATCTGGCCCCCCTACCCCTAAAGAAACCGGATTGGCAGGAATTGGATTATCCGACCTACAAAGACAAACCGCGATTCGAAGAGGAAGAAGAGAAGCAGGACGGCCTATCGACGGATATCGACTTGGAGCGTGCTTTCCATCTTCACGAGTTGGGGCAATTCTTGCGGACGGATAAGGTACTAAAAATAACACGGCCGAAGATCATAGGCGGATTGAAAGGTCCCGTCTCTCCCCCAACTCTCTCAGACGGCCACGTGTCCCTCATTAGAGGACTATTCGACCAACTCAAACAAGCCGGCATCAACACCGGCGTGTTTGATCCGAACGAGTTGTTTGATCTGAAGATGGACAAGTTGAAAGAGGCGTCCAGCGCCCTGCACGACCACTTGGTACCGCTAGTGGGTTGCTCGCCGCCGTCGAAAAAGATGACAGCTACGACTGGAGTGGCGCCGTCCACGCCGCCGGCGACAAGCAAACCAGCCGGGATACACTCAGGCTCTTCGCAGTACGAGTCTGCCCCTTCGGAAGCAGACTCATCTGATTCATCAGTGGGTATCACCCGCATGACGCTTGGCCCAAGGGGAGCAGCGCGTGTGGCGACAGCCATGAGACTTGGAGGACGTGAGGATCCGGGTACGCCCGAGCGGAAGAACGCCGGCCAGTACAGCGTACAGGCCCGGCGGACAGCGGCGGCGGATCCAGAACCAAAGGAGGAAGACGAAGACGCGGACGGGCGAATTAAGAAGGAACGCCAATCTGGCAGCCCGGCTGCCCCTCAAGCCGCCGCCCCTCAAGTCGCTCCTCAGGTGCCGGATCACCTGCAAAACATGTTCTCGGCGATGATGGAGCGATACTTGGAAGAGCAACGTCGGCTGAGCGCCAGCCGCGGCAGTCCGAAGTCACCGGACCAGCCCGCTCGTCGTGGGACACAGGCCCCGAACCAGTCCAGTACTATGCGAGGGAGCCGAGTGATGAAGATATGGAGTCGATGCAGTCCAAGCAAAGTGAACCCCATGCCGCCCCGCCGAGCCGTCAGACAGGTCGCCGGACCGGACGTCGGCCAACGAATAGGAAGCTGTCTCTCAGCGACGTGGATATGGAATCCGTCAGGTCGGCCAAGTACCATTACGATCCGGATGACCTGGATCTGGGGATGTCCCGCCGAGCCCATATGGCCTCGGCCCAAGCGTTTGACGCGGATTCGGGAGCGATCACGAGGGTGCGAATGTCGGCCACGTCCGAGCTGAAAGACTTCACCGGACGCGACGCGGACGAGGACCAGGCCCGAGGATGGTTGAGCAAGACGAAGTCGGCATTTCTCAGAGACCGGACGTCGGACTATGAGAAATGCCTGATCTTCGGGGATTTGATGAAGGGACCAGCGAAACACTGGATCCAACAGCTCAGCCGGGAAACCCGAGGAAATTGGAGGGGATTGGCCGGTGCGTTCGAGGAGCAATACTGCGGAGCTGGAATGTCAGCGGCGCGACAATATTTCCACTCCAAGAAGCGACCGGATGAGACCCCCCTGGAGTATCTCCATCGTTTAAATGTCGCTGGCATGAGAGCGGATATTCCCGTTAAAGAAGACACCAACCGGTCGGAAGCTTCCCGCGAACACGTGGAACTTTTCATCAGCACGTTGGACGATCGGGAGCTGGCAAACCAGCTGGCGTTAATGCGGGTGAAGAATACGACGGAGCTGGAAGTGACGTTGCGCACGTACCTAAGGGCGAAGAAGCGAGGCCCCAAGGCAGCAGTTGGAACCGGCCGTTTCAAGTCCCGATTTAACGCGGATCAAGGAGGCCGGCCGCCATCTACCAGGACGGCCCGAGCCGTCCGCATGGTCGCCCGAGAGTCAGACGCGACAGCTCGGAAGAGGAGTATCAGCGATCCGGGGGCGAGTCTGAGGAGGAACAGTATCGGTACCTTTTCTCGGCAGAAGCCAGTCAGCCGTCCAGGCTGCCAGCCGATCCCGGTCAGTCGAAGAGTTTTCCGGCTCGAGCTGACCAGGATTACCCCAGGCGCAAGTGCACCCACTGTGGGTCCATCAAGCATGACGACCGGAGCTGCTGGAAGCGGCTGACGTGCAAGAAGTGCGAGAGGAAGGGACACCCGGCGGAACACTGTCTGTTCACGTGTAAGGCTTGCGGGGAGGTGCATGAGGCGGGACTGTGCCCAATGGAAGAATTCTACAACCTGTTGAAGAAGTGGTACGTCCCGACCAAGCATTCTGGAATGTTGCCGCCCGGAGCGGAAAAGATGTTAAACTAGATCGCTCGCCAGGTTGGAATCTGGTTCGAGCCGAGCGGTCTAGTGTTAGTATCTATGCATATGTCGGTAAAGAGGATAATCAAGAAGCAAAGCAAAGGATAACCGACAATACATGTAAGTTTGACGATTACGTCACCCGGTCCCCGGCCGGTACGGCTGACCCCTTCCTGGTGAGCAGTATACGGACGGATGAGTATTCCCGGTCTGAAGTGCGAATGGAATTGAACTTGTTACCTGGCGAGTCGCGAGGTTATTGGAAGTATCACTCGCCGGATAAATGGTTCAAGCAGGCCAAGGCGGATGGAAAAATCAATAACCAGAAAGCTACCATGTTGTTCGATTCTGGCGCAGAAGTGTCTATCGTAGACACCACCTTTGCTCGTAAGGTGGGGTGTGAGATAGACGAGACGAAGCGGCAAGAATGTATAGGCATTGGAGAGAGTTCGTACATGACCCAAGGAAGGACAAGAGTCAAGATTACGTTAGCTGGGTCACTGGTATATTACTTTACCGCCTGGGTAGGCAAGTTGGCCGGGCAGGATGCAATTTTGGGCATGGATTTTATGGTCCCGGCCGGTATACGGCTGGACTTATCGCATGGAACATTGACGTTGCCGGACGAGGTACAGATCCAGCTGGCCGGCCGGCGGCCCTTATATGGCGCCTACGTCCAGTTCCTCAAGCTAGGTCAGTTTGTAACGGTGCCAGTGGGAAAGGTGGTGGAAGTAATGTTACGGCCGCACGACCGACGGAGTAAGTTATGGCTGACAAGGGGCGAGTGCTGGGTACCATCTGTGGTTAAAGGGAGTGGACATCTCAACTTCATAAGCGTGACCAACATCTCTGAAAAACCCCTCACCTTGCATGAAGATGTGATTATTGGAATGTGGCTGGCCGAGGATAAAGTGCCCCGCCGGCCGGGCTATGTCACTGTTGGCTCAAGACGCTATATCGAGTGGCAAAACCTGGCTTTTCAGGCAACCACCGATCTGGTCAGCGAAGAGGAAGAATTAGAAGAGGACCAGACTCCGATGGTGGATAAACCCGAGTACCGGACCCCTTCTAAAATATTGACGCGGAGCCGGCCGTCGCCGGATCCGGCTGAATGCATTGACCGAAGCTACGCCCCGATCGCGGAACTGGTTTTGCCCACTCGGAGGGAGACGGACGAACGACAGAGTCGGGAGAAAGGACCAAGCAGAGTTGCATATACGGTCAGCCCCGATGACGGTTGTGACGACCGAAGTGAAAGCGGATCGGCCCAGCCGGCCGAGCAGAATTCGGAAAGCGGCCGAAGCCGATCAAGTCTGCATTCATGAAGGGGGCGAACTATATGTTGAAGGCATGGAAGAACAGATGGCGGTGCTACCTGAGGTGACCCCCTGCCCCCCAGCAGTCACTATCGACGATCTACAAGTGGGAGACCCGGATGTGAACACCCCGGAGGAGATCAGCAGATTGAAGGATATTATATGGAAAAGACGACATCTGTTGATCGGACCAGGGAACGCACTTCCTCCGGCCGCCCATGGGGCGGTTTGTGATATCGATGTGGGAGGTGCCAAGCCGGTAGCACAGAGATGCCGAAGAGTCGCCCCCCAATATCGGGAAAAGCTTTCAGAGCTTATCAAGGGTTTGCTGGCCACCAAGATAATTCAGCCGTCCACCTCGCCATGGGCTTCGCCCATTGTAATTATCATTAAGAAGAATGGGGTGGATATAAGGTTGTGCATCGATTACCGGCTGGTGAACCGGCTGACTAAGCTGATGATTTATCCGATGCCGCTGATAAACGACCTGCTGGAGGACCTGGATAAAGTTTTGTGGTATTGCTCACTGGACATGGCCAGTGGATTCTGGGTGGTCTCTATGACCGATCGTGCACGGGAGATCTCTGCATTCGTGACGCCTTTCGGGTTGTTCGAGTGGAACCGGATGCCGTTCGGTCTGAAGAATGCTCCGCAGATTTATCAACGGTTGATAGATAACGCGCTGTACGGACACTTCAAGATCAAGGCGGATCAAGATCCGGCTCTGGTCGGGGATGTGTTCGCCGAAGGTGACCCGGACCCCGACCCAAAACCTTCAGTTTTGGGGCGGCGGTCTTACATTGATGACATTCTCGTTACGGCAACTACCTGGGATTTATTGTGTGACAAAGTGGAGAAACTGATGGTTACGTGTGAAAAGTGGAATCTTTCGATTAGTGTGGTTAAGAGTTTCTGGGGAAAGACTAAGGTAACCTATCTGGGTCATCAAGTGTCGATTGCCGGATTGGAGGCTAACCCGAAGGATTTGGAGTCCTTGAGTAATCTGCCTTTCCCACGATCCCTAAAGGCTATGCAATCCTTTTTGGGGAGCCTGAATTATTACAGTCGGTTCATCGAGGATTTTGCAGTCTATGCGGCGGTCTTGTATGAGTTGCGGGAGGTGGATTACCATAAGCTGAGAGAGCAGGATAGGCAAGCGGAGACGCAAGCCGGGCCGGCAATTTCAGCCAATGAGGAAGCGCCCTTTTCGGTTATTTCAGCCAATGAGGAAGCGCCCTTTTCGGTTATTTCAGCCAATGGGGAAGCGCCCTCCTCGAGTATTTCAGCCAATGGGGAAGCGCCCTTATCTGCCCAGGCAAGCGACCGATCGCCGGACCCCGGCGCGGCCGGCCCGGACGACCACATGACCCGAGCGATGGTGGCTTTCGGCATGCTAAAGGCGAAGATGGCGACCACACCGGTCCTGAAACATTTCGATGTTAATAAGACTCCGGTGGTCATCATCTACGCTAACAAGTGGGCCATCTCGGCCGCTCTCGTGCAAGATCATGATGGAGTGTACTGTCCCGTGACCTTCACCAGCCGGACCTTGAAAGTTAATGAAGTTAATTACGGATTGGTGGATAAAGAAGTTCTGGCTCTATTACGGATCTTAGATGTGTGTTATACGATGCTGGTGTCTCGGCCTATCAAGGTACTATCTAGACGGTCGACCCTATCATGGCTCCTGACGGCGAATGGAATTGACGGCCGGCTGGGGAGATGGGCGGCTCTGTTGTCTCAGTGGTCCCTCGAAGTTATTAAGTGTACTAAAGGGGAAGAGGAAATACTGGGCACACTGGCTGCCAGCATTACCCCCAGGGCAGAAGTGGAGGAAGCACTGATAGCGATCGCACCTCGGAAGCAGCCTCGACAAACTATCGTATTGCCGCCGCCAACAGTGGGACCCACGGAGGAACTAATGGTTTTGAGTTTCGATGGGTCGGCGAGTGTAAAGAAAGGGGTCGGGGCCTATAGTGCCATTTTGTGGAAGCTGCCCGAATGGAAGGCGGTCGCGGCCGCCTCGGATTTCACGCCTGGCATCACGGTGAACGAAGCGGAGTATAGGGGATTACTGCTGTCCTTAGATCTGCTGGCTGGCCGGACACAGGGGCGGATCATTATATGCGGTGATTCCAACCTAGTGATCCGGCAAATCACCGGAGAGATAGATTGCAAGGCGCCGCGGCTGAGACTGCTAAATGATCGGGTTATGTCCGCCTTGCGGAGGTGGCCGGAGCACGAATTGCTGCACGTCAAACGAGACTGGAATAACAGCGCAGACCATCTGGCCACCTTAGCCATGCGAGATCAGACCGGACTCACCGTCTCGGATCCAGGATTGTTGGACGAATTGGCGGAGATGAACAGACTGTCGGAGATAATCAAACCGGCCGCTAGCGACGAGGGTCCCTCGCCCGAATCCAGCCGTCCCGGGGAAAAGGAATATAACGACCGCGACTGGGAACAGGACGTCCACGCCCGATCGAACCAGGAAGTACCCTGCAGCAATAAAAGGTCCCTCTAGGCGGACCCCCGAGCAGGCCTGGCGAGGCTAACCACGGTTAGTAGTCAACAGTGAATGTTTGGAGTGGGAACGGAAGAGGAACGGATGGATATATTAAAAAAGGGAAACTGAGAGAAATAGAAGAATTAAAGCAAGCCCGACTACTCATCCCCGTCGATGATTATACTTGCCTCGGAGCCGAGTCACGCGAAGCCCAGGGTGGTCGGAGGGCCGTGCGCGGTATTGATTGCGCCAAGGATCTTGCCGGTCGATGGCCGCCAAAGATTGAGAAAGAGAGGTGGTCTGATCCAACGCATCTAGGCCGGGATACCACGTCCCTCCTTCCGCTGCACATCCACTCCGGCGGTTTGGCAGATGGAGCATGAACGGGAAGAGAAACAGGTCCAAGTCACATTCACCATCCCGGATACCCGCCATGATGAACGCGCACAGACGGACCCACGCTTCGGAAGCTCGCCCCCGACGATTCTTGCGGGCAAGGGAGTACCTGCGGAGGGACTCGTCCGCTCGCTTGTTCTCGGCCGAGATGTACAGGAAGTGGGTAGACTCCCAGATGGCCCAAGCGTGAGTCACGGTGAAATCATGAAGTCTCGCTTTGAATTCCGTGAACCATGGATAGGATGGAAGCCCCATATCCGGCATCTTGGTGTGCAAGATTTTCCAGGGCTCGGTCTCCATGAGTGTGTCGATGGCGCCCGACTTCATCAGGTTAGGGTCCCAAGTCTTTGGGGACGGTGCCTTGTAAAATCGTGGGAATAACCAGAGATGCGGACGGGACAGAGATTGAGCAAGTTGGGAACTGGAGATATCAGCCAGGCTGGTATTGCCCAGTTGCTCGACTGCCCAAGGCAGTATGGCAGACCGATCCGCCCCACTGGGGAAACGCCCTCCCGATAACCATAGAAGCGGAAGTTTGGGAAAAGAGGGCGCAAGAGTAAGAGTACTCCTCCGGACTCTAGACCTGGCGGCCGGTCGCTGGGGTCGGCGTGTAGTACGCGACCCGGCCGAGGTTGAGCGTCGTTGTCTGGCCGGAGACTGGGGAAGAGGTTCCTCTGAGTCACTCAGGTCGGGAGGGGTCAACCACTGATCCGGGATGTCATCGTCGTTGTCCTCCACTTTCTCCTCGGCCACTCCGTCGGAACTCGAGTTACGCGCGACCGGAGCGGCCGGGGCGTCGACAATGCGGGGAGGCAAGGATGGGTCGGACGGGTCATGTTCCCCGGAACCAAATCCTGCCGGCGGCGGAGTCTGCAGATCTATGATCTGATCGGACCCCACTGGACTCGTCGTCCGCCTACCGGAGCGGGAAGGGCGGCGACGGGTATCCGAGCGAGAACGGAGTAATGCAACGTTGACTTGCTGAATCTCGTAATCCTCGTCTTCTTCGTCATCGTCATAGATAACCGAAGGGGAGGATGGTCCCGAGTCCGAAGAAGAATTAGGGGGCACGGCCGCTGACTCAGAAGAGGGCACGGCCGCTGATTCCGAAGAGAGCACGGCCGCTGATTCCGAAGGGGGCGCGGCCGCTGACTCAGAAGAGGGCGCGGCCGCTGACTCAGAAGAGGGCGCGGCCGCTTCGGATTCCGAGTCCTCTTCAGAGTTAGAACTAGGAGTGAGACCGGTTCTACCGGGTGTGTATTGAGGGGATGGAAGAGGGGACCGCTCCGCGAACAGGCTGTCCTCGCTCTCCGACCCGGGCGCTTCCCCGTCGTCCGATTTGTCTGGAGGACATTGGCGCGAGGGTGGAGATACGCTTTGCTTCCTTTTCTTAGGCGGGCTGGCATCAGCCAAAAAGGCGCTGGAGCCGGCCGGACGTTTTTGCCCTTGCAACCCTGCCGGGACGGACGAAGAGTTGGGACTGGCAAGGGGCGAGTCGGGGCCGGCGGGAAGTTCCGCAGGTTCCGACCCTGCTGCGGCGGGCAACGGGGTTGGGTTCGGCGGAGAAGTCTTCCATTGATCCACCATTCCCAAGACAGACAAGACGGATTCCCGCACCTCGGGAGGAGCTCGAAAAAGGGGAGCGGCCTGGCTCTGAGTCGCCTCGAGCTGGTTTTGAAGCCCACACAATAAGGACCTAAAACGATCCTCTTTATCCAGCATGGCATGACAAACACGGTCCGCCCGAGCCAGTATGGCATGGGCGTCGGAATTCTCCTGGCGGGCCCGGTACAGCTCAGAACGCAACTCCTGTTGCCGAGAAGTGGCTTCTTGCAACTGCCGCTCCAGATCCGTGATTTGGCGAAGGGCCTGGGCGTGGGAGTCGCGCAGGTGGTCGCGGTTGTCCCGCACCTTATCCAGGTCTTGGGACACCTGGCAGAGCCGGGTACGAAGATGCGTAAGCTCCCGAGACATGTCCGGAATTTTGGCAGATTGCTGTTTCAGCTCTTCTAACTGTTGAACTGCGGAGTGACAAGAAAATAACAAAAAACTGTAAGCAACTGGGCCATCGCGTAAGAAGAGACGAGGCACTCACGCTGAAGCTTGGATCGTTGGACCAGTTCCTGATTAGCAGACCGGAGAGGTTCAACGACGTCTTCCAACATGCGGAGGCGGTTACGCTCTCCTGTCAGGATGGTGACTTGGCTCTCGAGATCGGCCACTTGTTTCCGGAGATCGATTACTTCCGGAGATGGACCCCGAGCGGCGGCTTCGTCAGCCCGGCGGTTGGCAGCGGCGAGTTGCCGAACCAAGTCGGCCTGGATCTGCTCCAAGTCATCCACCTGGGCGGTCAACATGTCCAGCCTCTTTTCCATCCCCGCTGTCTCGGAGATCGGGGTGGATGGCGCGGCCGCTCGTTGTAGAGCGTCCGTGAGTTGACCTACAATGGCCCTGAGGCGGGCCACCTCATCCTCCGCTGCTTTGCGACCAAGTTTCAGTTCGGCGACCCGGGGGTTCAGGCGGTCCAACATCGCGCAAGAAGTTTTGAAGCTCCGAAACAGAGATTCATAGTTGTCCTGACAGGATCGAAGCTCCTCCCGAAGGGAAGAAACGACGACTTTCAGTCTGTCCCGGTCGCCGCAGGCTTGACCGTGAACGCGGAGCGCGGCCTCGGCGTCAGCGGACGACAGCACCAGATCGGGAGTGCGAGACGATTTCGGCGGTTGTGCGACCTCCACTCCGCTGGCAGGCGAGTCGTCGTCCACGAGAACAAGACGGCAGACGTTGGCCTTGTCAATTTGCAAGACTGGAGATTAATCAAGACAATGTCAGTATTGGTGGGCATGCATGCTAGCCAGTGCGGAGACCGACCGAGTCCATGGAGATGTTATAAAGTGGTGGGATGACGTACCAAAGCGAGGCATAGATGAGCGGTATCGGGTCAAGTAAGTTCGAGTGAGATCGTGTCCCGACCGTTGTGCGGCCGTGTCGCGACTCAGGGGCGGCTGTGGTGAAGTGACTTATAAAATAATGTAAGGCACTTTCCAAAGGGCGCATCCTGATTGGTGGAAATGAGGGCCAAGGGTGTAGGCGCCGGATAGTCGCCGCCGATGAAGTCTACCAGCGGCCAGGTGGCGCCAGGCTGGAAACCAAGTCGGCGGACCTGACAAGGGGCGAGGATAGTCGGATAAGCGGGCTAAGCAGACGGAAGGACTATGGAGGGTTGACGGCCGAGGCGCGGATGGCGGACGGCCAAGATGGCGGACTGTTCGTAAGGATGGAGAGAAGGGAGCCTGAGAAAAGAGTATTGTTCTAGTGGAAGGAGTATGCACCGGGATCGTAGGAGAGACTGCCAAGGGATTGCTAGCGTCAGCGGCCGAGAGGCGCGGATGGGTGGCTATCCGGCCGAGCCGGCCGGGTACAATGTACCATTCGGACTGGTACCATATGGGTTCGGTGTACCGGCCGGACTGGTACACGAAGTCGGAGTTAGCCGGGTTGCGTTGGGCAAGGTACATGACTGGTCAGACGTGTTATTTGAGGTAGGTTACACAAAGGGAGTATTGGACATAGGATAAATCAGTATACGTTTCGCTTTCTTAGACACAAGTCGCTTTTATTGGTTCACGGCAGAGGGCTAACAAGGTCCCCTCTTGCTGTTATTGGTTTGCCCGGGGAAGGTTAAGTTAACCCACCGGAAGTCCCCTGACCGGGAGTCGCGGCGACTTCGTATACTCACCTCAAGTCGCCCGTGTTTTGAACACGGTATTAAGTATTGGGAAGTGGTGACATTTGGCCTTCTGTGGATACACATTTGGATTCGCCCTTCATTGTTATTGGTTTAGCTGGCCGATTGATTATTCTCGGTCCAGCCGGTACTATACAAACTTCAAGTGTCCTATTGGTTTAGCTGGCCGATCGACTATTCTCGGCCCAGCCGGCACTATACAAAGTTCAAGTATATTACCCAACGAGCTCCCCGGTGACGATTTCCGCCCAGGAGCTACCCCTAGTCCTACACTTCATCTCCCTATTGGACGGATTTACACTTTTCGCCCTAGGGTCCATCAAGAGAGCTAACCACCCAGTACTGACGGGTACACAAGGTGAGCTTTTAACATGCAACATTCGAGCAGTCGCGATCAAGCGGATGGAAGCGACCGATCCAGCCGGCCTCAAGCCGGATCGGATCATGACTCGGATGGACGGAGTACCCCCTCCGGTAGTCAGTCGTCTGGGACCCCCGTGGGTGTTCGCGTCTCAGGAAGATTTTCTGAAAGCGACTACACCGCAATGATGGCGCTATCGCGCCTCCCCTTGTGCTATATGACATCCGCTCACCCGACGTGTTCGTTACCGACCGCGCAATCGCATGTTTAAATGCGCTGGCAACTGTGTTTCCAGAAGTTCCAATCCTTCTGTGCCGTTGGCATATTAGAAATAATGTTCTCGCCAAGACGCGACAAATTTTTCGACAGATTCGAAATCCGAAGGGAAATGTGCCCCAGTATGTTGACTGCCCCCTTGCAGCAGCGTTCATGGCCAAATTTCTTGACACTACAGACTCGGATACAAGTGCTGCGTTTTCCAAAAATTGCACTGCGCTGCGAGCGATGAGCGGGACTCTGGCCAATTACTTGAATCGTAAGTGGTGGCCATACAAGGAGAAGATCGTTCGCTTTTGGACGGGTGCTTACCGTCATAGAGGCTTCCAAGATACATCAATTGTTGAGGGCACGCACGCGTCTTTGAAGAAGTGGTTACCAAATGACCGTGCAGACCTCTTCGGTGCATTTCAGTCTATCCGTCCTTGGTGGTCACTTCGAGTAAGTCAACTCAGCGAAGCTGTCGAGATCAGCGCCAGCAAGACTCCTTACTTGTTCAGGGAGCCCGCGTACTGCCGGCTTTATGAGGCCGTCGTACGTATTATAACTATTAAGGCGCTTCAACTCACGCACGAGCAGCTCAAGATAGCGGAAGAGATACTCGTCGGACGCTTACCCCGGACTTCGTGTAAAGGATCGTTTTACAGAGTTCACGGACGCCCATGCGTTCATGGGCTGCTCGCGATACTCGAATCGTGGGGGTCAATCAGGCTTATGCCGGTCCTCTTCGATCAACATTGGTGGGTGCGACCAGCTGATGCTAACACATACACACAAAGGGTTCTTGAGCCGCCGCTACAGCGCCGTCGACTGCAACAAAGTGCCATGCCGCACACAGTTGGTCATGGGATTCACAACTCACGACGAGATCCACTGTGGAGCGAGAGGGTGGACATGAACCACCCAGCTCAAAACTTTACGCGTACAAACACGCCCTGTCTCCCATTAGAGAGATTCCATTCCGACGTCGTACACGAGCTCGAGCAGCAATACCGACCCACCAGATACTGGGCCTACGCGAAACGGACTCACTTCGGTTAAACACTCTGGTCCACAAAACCATAGTCATAGTGCACTTCGCATTGATCAAATTCATTCATAAACTTTTAAATTTCGTACATCAATCGCTATCTCACAATACCGATAAACCAAAGTTGCAATAAATCCACGATACCCAACACACGAAACATCTAGGCTGTTAACTCGCAAAGCGACTGTGCGTCTTTAATATGAAACGACGCCCCACGCTCATTAAAACATCAATCGTCGCCAACTCGGCCAAATAATCTCGACCCACCAGCGCTCGTGCACGAGGCACGGCTCGCAACGCGTGAGCATTTCATACAGATCTCACACGCCTTCATCAGCTGATTTAGCATCCCCCAGAACTTGTGCATTCAACGAGGTGAACGCTCAACTTGAGCTTCTACATCATCATTTAATAGATACACAACCTAGGCATACGTGGCCAAGGCACCACGTCCCACCTGCGCATAATCCTGCAGCTTTTGACGCAGCTCCTCGATCAAGCCAAAGCTCAGGAGGGACGTTCAGACGGTCAACAAGTCTTTTCCCCTTGCTGACACCTGTATACGCTCGAAAAGCGAATAGCACCTGCTTAAAATTCCCACCACGACTTGAGAGAGCGCGGGATGGGCTTAAAGCCATTTCGCCAACCTCGCGGCCGATCACCTCAAGCGCAGTGCACTGGAATGCCAGTGCATCTTCAGTCGTTTCCCCAATGCTAAGGATACCAAATACTCCCGTTGTGAGACTGTTGGTGAGCAAAAAGAGCGTGCCTACTTTATGCTCTTGGTCGAAAAACACGCCGTGCAAGTTGAAGACGTGAAAAAAGGAAGTGTACTGCATGGTAGTCACTTGAGGGTGAAACACATACGAGCAAACTACAAAGCAGCGTGGAGCACCTGCCCGAAATCTTTTAGCCAGTGAGGCTTCACGTTAAATCCATCACGCCGCAATTGTCAGTCCGTTTTAGATTGGCCAAGGTCAGGGACGACGTGTCAGTCACTCGATAAACACCGGACGAAGCATCCAAGACACCGCGTGTGACCAATTGAAAGCATGCAAAGCTGGCCGCGGAATCCTTGAGATATGGGTGTATGGCCAGCGCCCACAATCGCGGCGCACCAGCGTTCATTTCACCCGTAGATACCACAAAATCCAAACTTACGTAGCCCCAAACGTCGGTCTCTATTAGCAATTTGCCAACAGCGTTGCAGGCACCCTAGCACAAAAAAGACTCCAATAAGTGCAAAGCAGTCAAACATACTACAACAAAATGGACGCACACCTTCATCGCCTCATATGGTGCTGCCGTCTGTGGAAAAGTAAACGCCACCGTCTTTCGACTTAGATCGCCGCCATCACTTGTCAACACATTTTGCGTCGACGCAATGTGGATAGCACCATTGGGATCAACAAATAGGTTAGCACGGATGTATGCAGATTCTGCCGGTACTTGTGTAGCCCCCGGTAAGGCAACAGTCGTTCTCGGCGGAACGGCTTCTACAACACAACCATAGTGGTCAATGGCTTCGGTATACTTTCTCCACGTCGGAAAGACCTCGGAGTGTATGGGCATTGCAAGTCGAGACAAAACATTTGGGCGCCTCAATTCGTCCAGTACAAGTTTGACGGCTGCCGTTCGATGTTCAGTCTGATGCGAATGTTCTGGAGTCCGCTTCTTTCGTCGGATCTCGCGGAGTGACTGCATATTCGATAAATCGACAAACGCTTCGCCCACACCAAAAGGATCGTAGTCAAGCTTAAGTAGCCACCTTGACTGTTCCATGTGAGCTACAGCGAGCTCGGCGAGCGCTTCAATCACATCGTGCTCATTGTATAGTGCATACGTTCCTACTGGAACGTTCACATCAGCACGAATGAATAGACGCTTGCCACCTGATCGAGTGACAAGCGGTAGAGTCAGCGACGGCCGGGCTCCAAGGATAGGTAGATCCAGTGTGATTGCAAGTTGTTCATCTTCGACACCAGGTAGTCCCATCACGAGATATGCCTCCTTGTCAGCAGCGTGGTGTCGAATGCGCCGTAGACAGCGAGGTGAGTATAACAGCAACGATGAAAGAGAAAAATGGGCTGGAAATCGTGTCGCTTGCTCAGGAAAGACTAACTTTACGCGAGTCCGAATGTCAGCGAGGGCACCAAGCTAATGCGCACTCGCATCCATGACGTAGACTTTTAAGACGCCAAGTTTTTGCAATTCCGACGCGACGACTGCCAGTCATAGTGCCATGACTGGCGATAACCATTGAGCAAGGGGCTTGTCCTGCCCGATCCGGCGGCACTTGGCAACGCTGTGCCGCGAAACAATCGACCAACCGGCTCGTCGGGCATTTTTACATAGGCATTTTTACATCGGAGAACAACAATGGATACTTCCAATAAAATAAAAACTATAGAGATTATGGTGTGATATAATTCATCTATGAAGCAGACGAGCTTTACTGGCTTTTTTCTAGTATTACTCACTATCCCACATATCTTTTTTATGAAACGCACGTGATGTTTTGGGGAAAGTCTACGGAGCCCGCAAATCAGCGACCCGCAACCGTATGGTTGATACAAAGATAGTCCGTATGCGGAAGATGTATTCGCACACATGTACAATAAATCAGTACAGCGTACCGTGGTTTCAAACATGTAAAGCAGCACCAGGGCCGTCAATTTCAATAGATCAACCCTGGCAATCTGAATGATATTATGCTGCTCAATGGCTGAACCAACGTCAACTGACAGCTCGTCTTGTGAAAACAAGAGCAGATCTACCGTACAAGAAGCACCAACTTCCAAAGATCCATATCAATCTATGGTTGTGAACTGGATTGAATACGATAGGCGACGTCGTTTCGGTGGAACTTGTCAAGAATCGCGACACTCTATTTACGTCGAACTGACCGGCACAAATATCCTCTAAGTAATCTTCGCTAGGTTACCGTCATTTCCATTCTGTCGATTTTCATCAACTCGGAAGGGCGTACTCGCGCCAAGTTGTTGGTATGCTGTTTCTCTGTCAAGAGAATGAGTCTCCGGTCTCAGTCTACATGTTGGGAATTATCCATTTCATTCCTTATGATTTTCGTCGATTGATTCTACCTCGTTTTTTAGAGGATGCTATCAGCCTGGGACGAAGACAAATTTTTCGCTGTAGGGGCAACTGCACACTTTTCCTGCGGCACCAACTATACGACAAATCAGCAATAAAGACTTGACGTTGTCGTTTATCATAAGAATAAGATTATATGAATCTCAAAGTTGTTGCATGCTCCACAAGGCAACTTTAAAAACTTTAACAGAGTGTACACGTTTACTGGCCATTTCATATTGATTACGAGCTGACTTTGCTGCTGATGGTTGAATACTCTTTGGCTTTTATTACTTCAGGCGTCTGCTTCAGCCAACAAGCACGGCTTCTTGACCATCCTCTGAAAACTCTTTCCATGACCTATCCGAATCGTCGTCCAATTCAAAATTGTCCTCCTCGCTTCTCTCTTCTTCCGATTTGTCACTGCCTTCGTCTGGCTTTGACGAGGCTGATGAAGACTTGAGGTGAAATCGTTCCACTCTTTTTTTGCAGAAGTTGATGCGACACCTTCATTTACTACGGTACACTGTTCTTGATTTAGTGTACAGCGTGTGCGAGACTGCCATCTTACGGCTTCTTTTTATCCCAACCATATGGTTGCGGGTCGCTGATATGCGGGCTCCGTAGACATTCCCGAATTTTGCCCTCTACGTTATCTGCCACTATCCAAATCAGTGTGGTGTGGCTGCTGACAGCGCCATATGTTGTCTCATCTCGCACAGACGAGACAACCCCACACAACCTTAAAGGTTTACATACCGTGTGCGAAGCACGCGGATGTAAAGCCCAGCACTGCCCATAATGCAAGCGGAGGCTTTGTTTGCAAGCCGTAGCGGTAGATGTGCTCACGGTAAACAAAACAATACATGCAAAAGTAGTTTACCCCGAAGTAGAACTTAAAACGAGCTAAACAAACGAATAACGTTGAGATTCGGCTGGGAACACCAATTGCCTTCATTTAAACTAGTTCTCCAGGTTCTTGGGAATGGTTTTACCAATGCTTCGATAGACATTGAGGGCGATTGGTAGTAGGTGTCGGTGTCTCGTCGTCACGTTTGGGCTTCTTTATTTTTCTTCTTGGATCGGAGCCTTCGAATCTCTCCACCAGACATATCGTCTTCATCATTGGATTATTCGTCGTCCTCGTCTTCCTTTTTTCTCTCTTTCATCATCTTCTTCCCGTGAAAATCATGCTTTACGCACTAATAGCGCACGTAAAAGTCGTCGTGACGGGGCATCTTGTTCGCTTGTCGTGGAATTTCAACCAATGGTTGCTCTTAGTCTCTTTTAATGCCATTTCCTATCTAGAACAATTTTCCTAATACTCAGCTTCGCAAGGTTCCAAGTTTTGCAGAGCTCATGTCTGACCGAGGAACACCAGTGCTCAATAACTTGCAGTCTTCAGTTAGTAGGGCAAGCAACCCGAAGACACCGGCGAAAGTAGTGGGAAAAAGGAGAGTTGGAAATGCAAATAATGGGACAATGAAGCGAGCAACACGACGAGAGCTCAAAAAGCTGACGGAGATAGACTTGGAGGAAAAAGACGATGTTCCTTCGGGTAGGCTCTTGTCTCTTTCTCATTGTATGTTGTTACTGCTTTTTTGTCTCAATTTGTGCTGCAACTGGCACAACAGTCGAAAGTACGCCGTTTGGAGTCGATGCAGCGAGCGCGTTGATCACACCCACGAGTCTTCATGACGATTTTGTGAACATGATGAAGTCTCAAGGTCTCGAAAAGATGGCAACCGAGGTAGGAATTTTGAAGAATGGTGTTCTTGTTGATGCACCACCGCCGCCATCGGTGTCCTCTTCGGCAACAGCGTCAACACCTGTCAAACCGACAGTTGAAAAGCACCCCATTGCAGCTGTGTCAACGTTTGCAAGTCCGTCTTTCACAAGCCCGTGTGTTTTACATCAATTGCGTGCAAATACGATGTTAAACGAAATGACGTAAACCTTATTCCTGTTTATAGGTCACCTGCGAAAAAGAGGAAATATATGAAAATCAACAAAGGTCTACGTCATTTTAGCATGAAAGTATGTCAAAAAGTGGAGGAAAAGTACATCACGTCTTATAATGAGGTCGCCGATGAACTGGTGCGCGAGTTCGTCACGATGCGCCCAAATGATTGCGTACGTTTATAAATGTGTGGGTGTTTTTAAACGCTAAGAAACTTCGTTTAACGCCTTAGGTATATGATGAGAAAAATATTCGCCGTCGTGTTTACGATGCATTGAATGTACTGATGGCCATGGATATCATTTCAAAAGAACGCAAGGAAATCCGATGGAAAGGACTGCCTTCGAACCTACTACACGAAATGGAAATGCTTATGGTTTGTTGCTACGTTGCATAGTAGTCTCAGGGTTTCACTTACAATATACTAACCTATTTGAAATGGCTGTCGGGATAGGCTGAAAGAAACGAACGGATGAAAAGCGTGGAACAAAAGAAGCAACATCTTCAAGACCTTTTGGTACAACAGGTAGCGATGAAAAACCTACTCAAACGAAACGCAGAGAGGAAACGAAAAGAGAGCGAAAATCCCGCATCTGCCAGCATTGTACGAGACGAAGGGCGAATCTTTCTACCGTTTATTGCAGTAAATACTAGCAAGGACACTGTGATCCAGTGTGAGATGTCGGAAGATCGTCAAGACATATTTTTCAACTTTAGTGCACCATTTGAAATCCATGATGACGCAGATATCTTGCAAAAGTTAAATCTGCACAAAGCTCCTTTTGCTGAGTTGAAGCAAATGGTGCCCGAAAAGCTGCTTTCGTACCTGCCTGCTGAGTGTGAGTTGAAAAGTGAAGAATAGAATCCAACTTCGATAGTCAAGTAGTCTAATAAGCCGAGTGCAATAAGAAAATCAGTGTTTTTGGTGAACTTCACCTTTTTAAATTTGTCTGTTAAAATACGTAGTACTCGAAATGGTCTTGTCATCAACCAAAATAGTAAAAAAAGTCGTCATCTCTGCGTCCTGGCTCATGTCTAAACAGCTTAGCAGCAAACCGTGATGTCATTCGATGACCTCGGTTTCTCATGTTCTGCCCACCACCACATCAGCGTAGCTGCGAGTTTTTGAGTCCAACTTGGATTGTCTCTCCTGCGCTAAAAAGACCCAACCTTCCACGTCCGCTTCGCGAGTAAAAGCCGTTTCCTCGCACATTTGCCCATCAGGTTTATTTGACGCGTTGTCTTCCTTACTGGGCACACTGCCGATAGCAAAGAAGCGGTATAGGATGGAGTCCAGCATAGTTAGCCTTATATTCTCTCGTCTTGGCTTGGCAAGAGGCGCCTTCTTTATTAGACACTGTCCAGATGTGTGCGTTAGTAAGTGTTTTCTCCGAATACCTCGAACTTCAAAGTGGCAAGAAAGAAATTGCAAGAAATGATAAAATTTCGGCCCAATTAAAAAAAGGGCGCCTTTATAATCACCCCCAAAACTTGACTCACCCCCAATATACAGTAAGACCCTTGATAGGTTCGAATATTGTTTTTCAAGAACGATTAAGCACCTCCGATTTTTATTAGCGATAATTTCACATTACATATCGCTATTGACTTAACGCGCACAAATTTATTCTTGTTTGCATCAACGGAGGCTTATACTACTGTACCATTTGTAACCCTGCATATACTTAAGTAGTTTAGAAATTCTTTCTTGAATTTTGCAATAGATATCATTAAAGATGCAGTAGGTGCCACCAAAGCTACATCTCTCTGTACGATTTTACAGAGGGCTATATATTTCACGGTAGCTAAACAAACTTTTACAGGGCTCAAAATACCGTGATGACGATCGTCCATCGACGGATTTTTTTATCGCAAAATTATTTGGAACGTGCGGCACGAAACATTCCAGTGCGATGCAACAACGACTTCTACAAGCAAGTCAAGCGGTTTTACAACGGAACAATTCGCCAGCTCTGTGATCCAACAGAGTAGAAGGCGGCGGCGGCACAACGAGAACACAAGTGGCTCCGAAATAGTCGGCTCCAAAAGGAAATAAATGGGTCAATCGGCATCTTCGATAAAAAGATGACTCCAGTGATCTGATCAAGTTAATGGTAAAATACAGACATCTCCTGTTGAATTTCAATGTGTTCACAATGATACTTGACGTGGAGAGATAACAGTGGCTTCTGTGTACTTTTGTATACTTTGACGGCACACTGTACCATTTTCGAACCTACTGTAAAACCTGTATTAGAACCCCATCCCTTGATTTGACCCCCCCCCTTGAACAGAACCCCAGGTCAACCTGGGGTTAATTCTACAACCCCATCCCTCAAATAGAACCCCACCCAATTTAACAATTCGGTGTATAAACTAACTATCGGTTTAATTAGGTAAATTATAAGTGTACCTCACCCCGTACCTCACTTTTGCTACATGTACCTCAATTTTGTTACGTGTACCTCATAGTTAATGGACTAAATAAACAATACCGGTATTGCGAGCGAGCAAATCGCGCCAAATTTTGCGCACCAATTTTTGCTCGTAATTATTTTGTAATTACGTAGGTCAAGAATTGGCGAAACTTTGAAAGCGCATCCCGACGAGAACTGCAACCACTTGCCAAAGAGCTGCAGCTGTATCGTAGAAATGCCAATTCCGAATTCATTGTGAAATTCGCAATGCAGCTCCTGAACGGCCATCCCAAGGACGGCGAGCAGCAGATACTGAGTGTACTGGGCTTTTGTGAGGGCTCGTCACCAATGACGCCACCTAAACCAGAGGAAATGATTTTGAAAAGAAGATCCCGTGGAGACCAAAAATCGAATCTGATATGAAGCAGAAATCACATATGCCGCATAAAGACAAGATGAATCCTTGCTAGACGCAACTTTCTTTTTTTCTCAAATAGAACCCCCCCCTCGAATATAACCCCACGTTTGGGTGGGGTTATAGTGATAACCCCAGTGGGGTTCTAATACAGGTTTTACAGTATAGCCTAACCTAATATATACAGAGCGTGCGATATGGGTGCAAGATGGAAATGGGATGGAGTAGTGCGGGTCACTAACTCCCAAGGTAACCGAGCAGGGCTCAATGGTTAGTTTCGAATTATCTCCCATCTGCACACCCAACCGAGTTCCCGGAGCCATTCTGGCCCCGCCTGTTGTGGATCCTCTAATTAAGTGCTAATTAGGACCTTAACTATTACTAATTATGGGTACACTAAGTGGTACACCTGATCCAACTAAAGGTACGACTGACCCTAATTTAGGTTATTTACAACAGGTTATGAGACCAACAGGGGCCGGTTCAAGGGACCGCGGTTCAACCAAACCGGGCTCGGACCGCAGGGTCGCAGAAGGGAAAACACCATTCGACATTCTAGTTTTCTCCCGTCAAGAAGAAAGAAGAAATCTGGGAAACGCTCAGCGATCATTGGGAGAAGAATTCACTGAGGCGGCACAAGGAAATTTGACGAGCCAAGAAGACATGAATACGGCGAGCCACAGCGACCAGATGCGAATGTATCGCAACATGCACAAGAATTTCGTGTGGAACCATTTAATGGTGAAGGTAGTAACGTTTACAAGGAGAAGATGAGAGCGAAGTTAAATGCAGCGGGATTGCTAGCGCTTGGCACCGGGAAGGAAAGTGTTGAAGCGATCTGACAAAAAATGTTGAGAATAAGGTGGACCACACATGACCGTTGATTGGTGACGATGGGAACACCCATCAAGATGGGACAGTTGATGGGTGGGACAGGCTGATATCGTATACTACGAAAGGTGGTTGACAACGGGCTTTCGTAGTGTGAAGGGATAAGCCAAATACCGTTACTACGTCTGGTCCCGGATATTAATGGAATGGCGAAGGTCACGATCCGATCGGGATATTGCGTGTTAAGTGAAGTTCATGTGGACGTACATGGCTAGATCGACTGAGATAAACTGGAGATACGGCATCAATGGCGAAGTAATATATCAGGAACAGCAGAATCCAGTTATCGGGATGAGTTATGAACGGAACAGATGTTGAAGTTGGGCGTGATATGGAAATCCCGGCCCGATCGGCCGAGTCACCCAAGTCTGCCCTAGAACACGAAGATCACGTACAGAATAGAACGGGGTATGTGGAGTGGCGAGCCGTTCGAGCATTACCAAGTTGAGGCAAGCGGTGAGAGTTGATGGATCCATCCAGAATTGATGCAAGAAGGTCCTATCAGGTCCAACTTCACGAGAAATGCTGAGTCAGTGCGATCTTGGCATCCCGACAGGTGAAGAAGGTCAACAACATGGTCGAGTGAACGAGCAAAGTCGATGTGGTGGTAACGCGGAGGTGTTTCGAAGTGATTTGGGGCTGATCGCCCTGATCACAGCCCGATCACTCTGCCGATCGCTGTGCTGATCATGATCTGAACCGATCGGCCCCAGATCGGCTTCCAGGTGTGAAGAGAGATGGAGTTTGCAGTTAAGCCGGGTTGGATATGGGGCGAACAGTGTCTGAGAGGCAGATCTCGAGCTGGTTCCAGGTTGTTTATCGAGAGATCAGGATGCTTGAAGATCGCCATAGAGTCTGACCATAATCAGTCCAGAAGTGGTACGGATCAGTTTGAAGGTGCAACAAAGATGGGTAAGGTGGTACTACGCAACCGTGCGACGAAGCGAACAAGATCGAAGTATAAGGCAGGCACATGAGTTGGTGTATGGTACACTAGGTATAGGATATTGCATATATAATAACAGGTTTTGATTTACCCCCTAAGCAAAGAGTCGCTCCGCCACGTGTCGCGGTCATTGGGAGCACAGGGTTAACTAGTCCCCTGTAGCTCAACTTAATTCCCGGTTAAGACGCGCTAAGACGCATTTTGGCTTACCGGAAGGCCCCCGACGGGTTTTGTTTAGGTTTTCAAACCTCACCCCCACGCGCACGTGTTTGGAACACGTTTAATATTGGAAAGGTTTTGTGGAGATAACGTTTGTGGATTACTGTGGAAGATCGTGGTTTGATCGCGTTTTCTTGGTTTCTCATTGTCTCTCACTCTTATTGGCTGGCCTGATCGGACGAAGTTTCCCGATCAGCGCCTAGATACCGAAGTTAAGTATCGACCCCAACCCGTTCTCCGGTGAAGATTTCCACCCGAGGACACCCCCGTCTCAAGAAGGTAATCCCCTCCGACCTGATCAAGATCATCGTTTTCGTCACTGAGTCCACCTGAGTGACCCCGATCAAGGGGTACACAAGGTGAGATGAAGTTAAGTATGGATTCTATCGCACATGATGACCGGTCGGATGACCGGGAGGATCGGATCAGTCACCATAGTGGTGATTCATCCGATTCTGATGGCCATCAGGATCAACGGAGTACCCCCTCCAGTGGGTATCCGGATTCCACCCAAGATTTCCGTCCTGGATTTGGAAATCGGCTCCACCACAAGAGTGTTGACTGGTTTATCTATCTCTTCCTCCTCTGCAACAAATAAATTCTCCTCTTTCCCTCCACCATCACAATGGATCCCACCTGATGTCCTGTGAGTCTTCGGTATGGACGAGGATACAGTAAAGGCCGTCTGCAGTCACTTGCCGCAACTGTCCATTTGAACTGACCCTTCGGTCTGGCAGACCGTAGAAACTCCTCGGATCAAAGGGGTACTAAAAATATTTGAGGCTGTTTTCCGTCAGATCTCATTGATTTTCTGTGGAATGTCTGAAGAGGCTGCTACATCGGCGTTAGATGTATTTGCCCGCGAGAGGCAAATTCATCACTGTATGCAAGCTAAGACGTCTAACGGAAACAATAAAGATAATTTGGAAGAATTCGTGCGAGGACTGGTGATCTGCTATGTCAAGGCGAAGAAAGGCTCTGACGAGAAGCGGGTCACTAGGGCTTTTCTGTGTCAGTTCATTCAATTTCGCACTGTGTCTGCGCTCACTCAGGAGATTCCAGGCTTTACCATGGCTCGCAGTAGCTTTACGGTGTGGCGTGAGACTTCCTAACGCTCAGTCGGGGAGACAGAATTCAAAACGCCGTTCGGACTCTACAAACGTATAACTCAGCGGTTATAGATGAGGTAGTTCGTTTCGTTCTATCTCTGAAAAACCTGTCTCGGAGAACCAAGAAAATCCTTCTTGCTAGCCGGGTTCATTTTTTCTCGTCATCTTGAGGAAAAAAGCTCGAGTTTATATGTACGCTGCCTATGTGGGGAGACCCATTGCCAGAAAGATTGGAGAGAAGCCACTTGGCCGGGCAACGGTTTTAAAAGTGGTGACTGCTTTGACGGCTGGTGATTTAAGGGTGAGGAAGGCTGCGGACTACGTGACTGGGTTCCCTGTTAACGGTGCCTTTACTATCATGCAACAGATAATCCAAAGCCTATCGATATATGACGGTGATAGAAAGAGGTTGATCAAGGAGCTGGAAATGATCCAGGGGTATCTAAAGTATGAACTCGAGCAGAAGATAAGACAAATATAATACAAAGCTGCGTTTCTCTTGCACAAAGTCGACTACGGTGTGCTTCCCAATCAGGACAGCGACACCTGCTCGGTGACACTCTGCAAGGACTGTAAGGTCGTATTTCACTGCTACAGAAAAGTAAAAGCTCCTTCTGTCGGAAACTGGAGCGCCAACCTCATCTATTTATGTCGTTGTTGACTACTGCTTGAAAACAAAACTCTTCAGGGGGCATAAACTTCGAGTAATCAATCAACAAATCGCCATAGCCCACATAACCGAAGAAATAAGAAGACGCTGAAGGGCTCAGACGAGGCCCTTGTTGCGATGGATTTTAAGATGAAATTGAAGCCGATCTATTTTCGGGAGAAAACTGTCGAGCACTATGGAAAACGGAGAATGAGCTGGGACGGGGTGATGGTGCATACTGCACTTACGAACAGAATGAGGAGGAGAAAAGCAAACCAGCAATGGTCGTTGACAATAAGGCTTACTTTGACCATATCTCCGGTGGTGATAACAAGCAGGACCGGGAATCAGTGATATCAATAAGAGAGGCCATGCTAATAAGGCTCAAGAAAGACATCCTATAAATCAAGAAAATCGTTCTTCAATCCGATAATGCAACTTGTTACCAGAACACTTTTCTTCCCGTAGTTCTCCCATACATGGCTACCGTTTATAATCTGGAGTTTTCTTGTCCGATTCATTCACACAGAGACGCAGGACGAAAGTCTGTTTTGGATGGCCATTTTGCGCGATCTATGGAAGTGCTAAGGACTTGGGTGAAGGAAGGAAATAACTGCGTCACCTCCAGCCAAAATGTGATGGGACTCAAGGCCCATGGCGGTTTAACTAGCTGCACAGTGGAGCTGATAGAACACAATCGTCAACGGTCGGATTCTCTCATGAGGCAAGTAGATCCTCTAGAGAAGCCGTTTTAGCGTTTCGTAAAAAGGTCGAACGACATCATTTTCTCTGTAATAATAGAGAGAGGGTCGCCACTTCAGCTCTAGCTCAGAGCTATCAACGATTCCCCAGCTTCTTTCTCTGCGCTTCGACTATTCCGCCATCGAAGAGGGAATTACTATCTTGTGCAAGCCGTCCCAGACCGAGTGTTTGATTCAATTTGGGAATAGTACCACAACAGAGGAAGACGCTGAAGAGGAGGAAAAGAACGACTCTGTTGATAAAGAAGACCTAAACGTAGGTACACCAGTTGACGAGAAAGAAGACAGTGACGTAGAATTAGAAGAAGGAGAGGAGAACGATGATATGGATCCCGAGATGGAAATAGTCGAGGCACAGAGCTCGATTGATCTGGTGACAGGAATCAAGATAGCAAATCAATGTCATCTTTGCCACAGGCAAAGACGCTGGCGCCGTTATCCGCAATCAAACGAAGAAAAGGAGAATAATGTGTCTGGGGTGAAAGATCGAAATGCTGTCTCATATGCAATCCGACGCGCCCTACAAATGCACGGCGCAGGGTAAGTGGAAGTCATTGATGCAAGGGAATAAATGGTGAGTTTCAGGCACCCTTCTTATTTCCGCCTGGTTGGGTCAGAAGACCAAAAAAGGGTGAGATGTACGGCCGGAAGTACATTGAACAGCTCTCGGATTTTGGCGAGGAAATCCGAGAGCTGTTTAAAATGGGGGAGCAGAAGAGCTCTTTGAAGAAGAGCCCAGGTCGAATGCTCGAGCTTTTACGGCAGTGTTACCCTGGCAGGTTCGACGTCCCTTCATAGAATGAGATACGTCAAGAGATTGCCAAGTTGATGAAAGAGAAGAGAGTGCCAGACTCAAGTAAAAGAGAAGATGGTGAAGAAAGACCAGAACGTTTCAAGGAAGCAGTGGCTTCTACAACTCCACATACAGAAGTCTATCGGGAACTCATCGCACACGCATTGCTCCAAGGAATTGCTAGTATCACAACCCACTTTGAAGCTTAAAGCTGCTTTACAAGCTTTTCGACAGAGATTTGGACAAGAATTAGCTCTCTCGGACCAGCAAGTAAAGTCGAAGTTCAGCAACCTGAAGGCAATGCGTAAGAAATCTACGCAAATCCCCCCCTCGCGCCAGCAGGAAGGGCCGTTTGAGTAGTAGTTACAAGCGGCAGATAACAAATCTACGCTTGCAAAAGAGGCGATGCGATACCATATGGAGCAGCGGCTCTAGTGGCGATACCATAACCTTGAAATAATGGATTGTGCATTCTTTGACACGAACTAACGGTGACAAGCATAAGAAGACAGACCCGAGGACAAGACATGGGAAGAGAAGTTGAATTTAATCGCCCGACGGACATATAAATCGTTGAAAACTCAACCGCCTTTATGGGAGACTACCAACCGTTGTTTGAAATCAAGAGAAAGCATCAAAATTCTCGATACGGCTCATCGTCTGCTGTTTCGGATAAACGTTCTGGTGGAGCAATTTTGAAGCAGCTCGACGCAAACAAGTAGTCGCTGAAAACCTTTTGCGCCAGCAGGATCCGAAAATGATGTAAAATGAACGATTGAACATGATTTGCTTGCATGGCGTAAGACTATTCGTGAATTGAAGGAAGAAAATGCAAACTTAGCCAAGATTAAGTTTGCATTATAAAAAGTTGGCCGCAAAGTCACGCCCTAGTATCCGTTAGTACTGCCTTAGTCAGCGTCGTATCCAGTAGTTAGAGCTGAAGGTAGCTGAGATCAAACTCGTGCTTGAAGAAACCACTGAGCTTTATGAATTGAGCAAGTATATGGGGGCGGTAGAGATTGCGAAACAGAACTGTTTAAATGATCGTTTGCTTCTTAACCGGCTTAATCCCATTTCTCGATGGAGGTCGTAAAGCAAGTGTACCGTATTCTGCACTTTACTGACACCACGATAGTTGCACCGATTTTAAGTAAAGATTTGCAGCGTGGTAATAGCAGTTTCACGTATGGAAAGTATATACGTGATGTATGCGGTTTTGTTCTAGTCCTTAAAAGAAAATATGGCGACGACCAACGTTTCATGCTTCAGCTTTGCACTAGAACACGCTCCAAGAATGGATGATGGAACGAAAACAATTGCAAGCTTTGAAAGAATCCCAGACGGCCATTTTTCCCAAGATATTGAAGCAAGACGTCGAGCTAGAGAAAAGTGTCGTGCATCATCACGAAATGTTTACAGACGCTGCGGTAGAATCAAAAGGTACGTTTGACGCTGGGTAAGCGATCTGCCATGTCGTAGCTAACTTCTTCTTTCCTCTCAGCGCCATCAAAATGCTAAGATTAACCAGATTATAAAACATTTTTAACATGTGATTCTAGTCGAAGGTTTTGACGGTGTTTTCCCTAAACCAACGTACGATCCATGTTGCTAGCATATTGAAAATTGAATCGGGTGCGTATTTTCTTGTGGATTTGTGGTTACAGAAATATTTATTTGAAATCAACAAAATCCAGAGCTTCCTCCACGTTCTTGGCGACACTTGACATGGTGTTATGAAGCAGAGCTGAAATCTGTCCATATCGCCTCATTTTGTGCACCAATATTGTCCCCCAGAAAAAAGAATCTTCATTACGAAGATTTCTGCTGCTTGCAGCTTCGAACAAGTTTGGCGTTTGTCGAACAAACGATGTCAAGTGAAGATTAACGGACCAACGTCGTACTCACGTGACCATTCATTTACTCGCGTCTTGACTCAGGTGAACGAAACGGTTTATACATGTCACTGGTTGTCTGTGTTTCTGCGCATTATCGTTCAGACATGCGGCATTTCTACTCAGATCGACTAACTCCTGTACACGAGGCCAATGAAACCCGACGTGTGATTGGGATTTGCTGATATATCAATTGATAGTGACATGAGCAAAAAAGTTCAGGATGATGTTCACGCCATGGCTTACGTTATTGATGTATCTGAAGGACACAAAGGTCTTAATGTTGATAAAAATACTGACAGTAACATTCGCTCATCTCCTTTAAGATATGCGGTGATTTAAGTATATAGTAGCAGCTATTAGAGAAAAAGTAAAAATCTACATGCAACAATATCTACAAATGTTCGATTCTTGACAGACATTGCGCTAATCATGTGCATCATTTTCGAGTAGTCGCGAATAAGGCGACGGTGGGAGGCGCGCTGGAGCAGGAAGCAAAGCTGTTTCGGATCCATCATCAGAGCGCAAAAGAGAAACAACATGTCGCCATTCTTCAAACTTCACTTCACTTGAGTGCTCTAGACCAAGACAATCTCGGCCACGCGGCGAATAATACTGACGGAAATTGTCACAAACGTAGCCTTACTTTCCTGATGCGTCTTCACGATCACGCAGCGCATCTACGACAGCCGGGAGTCGCTGTCTTCGATGCTGAAACACGAGGATTACGATAGCTGTGTTCAAGCAGCAAATACAATCGTGATTGATGTCTTCAATTGATCACGTAAGAGACGCAATAAATTGACGGTAAAAAAATCGTTCATGCGATCCATCTCATAGTCGTTTGCTAAATCATCATTTCACTTATGGACTGTTCCACAAACTTTTCGGAAGACTACAGCATCGACCGAATAAACACATTGGAATCCAGCAAATTCAAAATTACAGCTTCTACAGGCATAAGAGCAGTTTGCTAGATGCATATTCCCGAGAATACGCGCCGCAGCCACGTACCGATGAATGTCGCGAATTGAGTATTGTTCAAAAGCCCATGGAAAATCTGCAGCGTCTGCCAGTTGCCCTTGGTCATCTCTCCGAGCAAATCGAAGGCCGATTGGAAACTGCCCTGTGAGCGTTACGCACGTCCTTTGAGAATCTCGACAATAAGTGACTGCAACAATGGGGTGCGAGCCACAAAGATTTGTTCAATAGGAGCGGATCGCCGTAGAAATGCTTCGACGCATGATGCAAGCAGTCCACTGGCTGTTCGGTAAGTGTGCGAGCAATCTTCAAAAGTAAATCATTGTCTGGATGTTCAAGAGTTTAGGCGCTGTAGCTCCGTTGTCCATTAACTCGACCTCATACTTACTACTAAGCAACAGTAGCTTACTAGCGTTGTTACTAAAGTCGCGGTCACAAAAGTTATGAATTAATCGAAGAAATTGAATCTTCAGCGATGCATCCAGGCTGCAACGGTTCATGGGCTGGATTGGGTGGCACGGTCGTGGACCACTGAAACTTGTCAAACATCGTGTTGAGTATTGAGCAAATTCCATCTCGGCAAGTCGTTCCTGGAACCAACCTTGCGCTTGCCATTCAGCAAAGTACACAGCACAAAATGAACATCCACACAAAACTGATCCAGCACAATCGACTTCATTATAACTTGCGCTTCCGCATCTTCTCGTGTACATTGATCTGAAGCCCGGTTACGGATGATCAGGTCTCGCAAGATAACAGTTTCAACGGAGAATGACTGATGCTGTGAATGTGACGATGAACTCGAGGTAGCACCGCCTTCAGCTGAAGATGCTTCAACAGCTCGAGCTTCTCGAGCTTCTTGATGCCTGCGAAGTATCGTTAAATTGCCTGAAGAAAGCAAGTACTGGAAGATTGATAAGCCGATCAAGTGTGTCCCAATCACTTCGATCACTGGTTTGGTAGAGTAAAGTAGCGAATTCGGAAGACGTAGCGAGTTCGGAAGACGTAGCGAGTTCGGAAAGAAACGCTCATACACTGGTGTGGTAAAGCGATCTGCTAAGAATGAGGTGGACCACACATGGCCGTTGATTGGTGACGATGGAACACCCATCAAGATGAGACAGTTGATGGGTGGGACAAGCCGATCGCGCTTACGACGAAAAGGTAGTGGTCAACGGGTGTTCGTGTTATGGAAAGATAGGCCAAGTACCGTTACTACGCCCGGTCCCAGATACTAATGGAACGGCGAAGATCACGATCGCGATCGGGATAACGTTTTTTAAGTGGAGTTCACGTGGATGTATGACGAGATCGGCAGAGACAAGTTAAGATACCGCAGCAATGGTGCATGACACATCAGAGACAGTTATCGGGCCAAACTATGAACAGTGCAGATGTTGAAGTTGTATATGATACGAAGTTCCGGCTCGATCGGCCGAGCCAACTGATTCTGCCCCAAAATACGAAGATCAGATATGGAATGGAATGGGGCATGTGGAATGGCGAGTCGTGCGAGTAATGTCAAGTCAAGGCAAGTGATGATGGCCGATGGATCTGTCCAGGGATGATGTGAGAAGGCCCGATCAGGCCCGATCGGCTGAAATCGGTGCGATATGGTTACCCCGACAGGGGATGAAGGTCAGGAATATGGCCGAGTGGGCAAACAAAGTCGCTGTGATGGTGATCCAGAGAGTTTTCGAAGTGATCTAGGGCTGATCGCCCTGATCACTACCCGATCACTCGGCTGATCGCTGTGCCGATCACGATCGGGGCTGATCAGCCCCAAACCGGCGTCCAGACGCAAAGGCAGGTGAAGTTATGAGTTAAGCCGGGTTGGATATGAAGTGAACAAGTGTCCGAGGGGCAGATCTCAAGTGTTTTCCAAGTTGTTTATCGAAAGATCGGGATGGTTGAAGATCGCTATAGAAGTCCGACCGTGATCAGGGCAGAAGTGGTACAGATCAGTTTGAAGGTGCAGCAAAGATGGGTAAGGTGGTACTATGCAACCGTGCGACGAAGTGAACAGGGTCGAAGTATAAATCAGGCACATGAGTTGGTGTATGGTACACTAGGTATAGGACATTGCATATATAATAACCGGTTTTGATTTTCCCCCTAAGCAAAGCGTCGCTCCGCGACGTGTCGCGGTCATTGGGAGCACAGGGTTAACTAGTCCCCTCTTGCTCAACTGAATTCCCGGTTAAGACGCGCTTAGACGCATTTTGGCTTACCGGAAGACCCCCGACGGGTTTGTTTAGGTGATCAAACCTCACCCTCAACGCACACGTGTTTGGAACACGTTATTAATATTGGAAAAGGTTTTGTGGAGATAACGTCTGTGGATTACTGTGGAAGATCGTGGTTTGATCGCGTTTTCTTGGTTTCTTGTTATCTCTCTCTCTCATTGGCTGGCCTGATCGGACGAACTTTCCCGATCAGTGCCTAGATACTGATTAAGTATCGACCCCAACCCGTTCTCCGGTGAAGATTTCCACCCGAGGACACCCCCGTCTCGAGAAGGTCATCCCCTCCGACCTGATCAAGATCATCGTTTTCGTCACTGAGTCCACCTGAGTGAGTGTAACCACCCCCGATCAACGGGTACACAAGGTGAGATGAAGTTGAACATAGATCCTATCGCACATGACGACCGGTCAGATGACCGGGAAGATCAGATCAGTCACCATAATGGTGATTCATCTGATTCTGATGGCGATCAGGATCAACGGAGTACCCCCTCCGATAGTTGGTCGTCCGGGCCAGTGGGTATCCGGATTCCACCCAAGACTTCTGTCATGGATTTGGAAATCGGCTCCACCACAATGGTGCGCGTGCCCGGATCACTTGGTGACTCAGGATATCACCGTGATTCCTTTGATGATGAAAAAGATGTGAAATTCAAAGTGGAGGAAACTTTTTCGGGTGTATTGGAGGAAGGCGTATCGCCTCCGATGCTGTCCATACCTAAAGGAAGCGATGGTCGACCTGGTCTGGTGGAGTGCCAGGTCGAAATTAAAGATGAAACAACTCCCCACATGGCCCCGATCGGGGCCGATCTGGGTTATAGTAAAATTAACTATAACCCGGGAAAGGATCGAGGTGCTGACCTCGATCCTATGCATAAGAAGAAAATGGAAAAAGAAAGAAAAAACATGGGGGCGGATCAGTGTGATCCACCTAAAAAATATGTGAAACCTAAACCGAAGATCTTCGAAGAAGACGAAGAGAAGACCGAACCAGCTGAGAAGACCACTGTTCAAGATGTAGAACGACTGTTCTATCTTCGAGAGTTTCACAAGTTCCTAGCTACCAACCGAGTGATGAAGATCATAAAACCCAAGATCATCGGGAAACTTGAAGGTCGGGCGACCAGGCCGGTTATCACAGGCAGTCAACTTGACCTGATCAGGAACCTCTTGGCGCAGATCGACGAAGTTGGTTTCACTACTGGTGCGTTCGACGCGAATATGCTGTTCGATCTAGACCAAGGGACGATCAGAGAAGCTATGACAACTCTGTATGATCACCTTGCCTCGTTACTCGGGGCGAACCCCGTGGTCCAGTCGCCGATCGCGGATCCTTCACACCGATCGCAGTTGGTTGAATATCCTATGGATATTGAGTCAATATATCAATCGTCATCACAATCTGGAGCGGACTCCACCGACTCCTCGGTTGGAATAACACGTATGACGTTGGGCCCGAAAGGGATCAAGCAGATTGACCCCAAGATCGAGTCGCAGAACAGGAAAAGGAAGCCTGAACCTGGTCGAGTCGGATCAGATGATAGTTTTGAAGATGCTCAAGAAGTTCCACAGAACAATCCGACTCCCAGCAGTAACCCTACCAACATACCGGAGGTCCCAGAGCAAATGAGAACCATGTTCGCGACTATGATGAACCGATTTGCGAGTGAACAATACGGATTACCTCAGTACACACCTGGGCAAGGACAACCATGGCGATCGACACCAAACATGAATCAATCCACTGAGAAACCGGTCAAGAAACCCGTGGACGTGGATATGGAATCAGTTCGATCGGCCGGAATTGTTCGATCGATATGCCAGGTCGGTCACCAAGATCGATTTCATAGATCGCCCCCACGTAGTGATGTGGACATGGAATCAGAAGGAGAGATCAGTCAGCATTTTGATCCGGATGATTTGGATATTGAAATGCCTCGTAGGGCGAATATGGCCTCCGCGCAGGCATTTGACAGTGATTCCGGAACGATCACTCGAGTGCGAATGTCGGCGATCTCGGAATTAAAAGATTTCACCGGCAAGGATATGGATGATGATCAGGCTAGAGCTTGGTTGAGTCGGACTAAATCAGCCTTTTTGAGAGATAAGACGCCGGAAGGTGAAAGATGTCTGATTTTCGCTGATCTAATGAAAGGTCCGGCCAAGAACTGGCTTAAGCAGCTGAGCCGAGAAGTGCGTTTAAAGTGGCCTCGATTGTGTGAAGAATTTGAAGAGCAGTATTGCAACTCGGGGGTGTCTGTCGCGAGACAGTATTACCACATGAAGAAAAGATCCGACGAGACGCCGATCGAATACTTACATCGGCTGAATGTTGCTGGTCTACGCGCGAAAATGCCGATCAAGGACCCACGACACCCGGATATAGCTCGCGAGCATGTCGAACACTTTATTGGCACTCTGGATAATCGTGATCTGGCTGATCAGCTAACCCTGCTCCGTATAAAGGATTCGGAGCAATTGGAACTAACCCTGAGGACGCTGCAGCGAGCCAAAAGTCGACAACCCAAGGTCGAGGTAGGATCGAACCGGTACCGGTCGAAACCACATCCGGACCAGGGCAAGATACCAGCGGCACGACCAGCCAGAGCAATTCGGATGATCACGAAAGAATCAGACAGTTCCAGTTCGGAAGAGGAAAGTGGTCAATCAAGTTTAAGCTCGGACGAGGAACAGTATCGTCATATCTTTACGACGGAGCCAGTATATCGCCCGAGATCATCGATTAACGGCATGGATGGACGAAAACCTGGTGGGGTTCAACCTGATCAGGACCGATCTCGTAAGAAATGTGTGCATTGTGGGTCGACCAGACATGGAGATCGTGATTGTTGGAAAAGAATTACGTGTGGAAAATGTGATCGTAAAGGTCACCCTTCTGATCATTGTTTTTTCGTATGCAAAACTTGTGGGAAGATTCACGACGCCGGTGCCTGCCCTATTGAAGAATTTTTCAATCTGATGCGCAAGTGGTATGTGCCGACTAAACATGCTGGCATGCTCCCACCAGATGTCGAGAAAATGTTAAACTAGATCGCTCGCCAGGTTGGAATCTGGTTCGAGCCGAGCGATCTACGTTCTGCATCTATGCATATGTCGGTAGCGGAGATAAGTTTGAGGAAAAGGAGATAACCGACAATACATGTTCTAATTCAAATTGCATCGATCGATGTCCGATTCACAGTCTCAGAGTGGATGAATATTCCCGATCGGACGTGATCATGGAGTTGGATCTACTGCCCGGTGAATCCCGAGGATACTGGAAGTATCACTCTCCCGACAAGTGGTTTAAACAGGCAAAAGCTAATGGGAAGATTAACAACGAAAAAGCCACTATTCTATTTGACTCTGGAGCAGAAGTCTCGATCATCGACTCCGCCTTTGCTCGTAAGGTGGGATGTCGTATAGACAGTACCCAGAGGCAAGAATGTGTTGGGATCGGCGAAAGTTCGTACATGACGGAAGGACGATCACGTGTTAAAATCACCTTGGCAGGCTCCCTGGTCTACTATTTCAACGCTTGGGTTGGCCGGTTAGCCGGTCAAGACGCGATACTAGGAATGGATTTCATGGTACCAGCCGGTATACGACTTGACCTGTCTCATGGAACCCTGACTCTGCCGGATGAGGTGCAGATTCAGTTATCCGGCCGACGCCCTTTATATGGTACTCATGTGCGGATGCTTAAAATGGGTCATTACGAAAACATCGGGGTGGCCCGATCAGTCGACGTGATGATTCGGCCGAGCGATCGGCAACAGAAATTGTGGCTAACCCGTGGTGAACGATGGGTACCAACGTTCGTTAAGGGTATCGGCAGATCAAGTTACATCAGGGTTACGAACATATCCGATCAGCCGCTAATCGTTCACGAAGACATGATCCTAGGGATGTGGTTACCCGAAGGGAAAGTAGCTCGACAGATTGGGTATGTCTCAGTGGGATCACGAAGATATATTGAATGGTAGAATCTGGCTTATCAAGCCACCACAGACCTGATTAGTGACGAAGACTTAGCGGATGAAGATACCTCACCTTTGGTCGAGAAGCCGGAATATTCTACGCCGACCAAGCTGCTGATCAGGAGACCGCCGATCGAAGCGATAGGGGAAAGCCGGGTCAAAAAAGGTCCACAAATATTGAGTATTATTAGACCCGGCTCACCGAAGACAGCGGGTCCAGAGAGAAAAAATGATGGTGAGGAGTTCAGGAACGATCTTGAGAAAAAAATGAAGATGAATCTGCCGAAGGCGTTACGGAGGAAGGTGGACCCGAAGTAGATCACCAGTTGGATGACGTACAAGGGGCGACTCAAGATGATGCTGATCAGGAAAAGGTAGATCAGGTAGATGAACAAGTGTGTATACATGAAGGTGGTGATCAGTACATTGAAGGTATCGAGAAGCAGATGGCCGTTTTGCCGGAAGTATCGCCCAATATGCCAGAAGTCACCATGGAAGATCTACAGGTCGGTGATCCCGAAGTGAACACTCCCGAGCAGATCGATCAGCTAAAGAAGATCATCTGGAAGAGGCGTCATTTACTGATGGGGAAAGGTAACGCCCTACCCCCAGCCGCATTCGGAGCTGTTTGTGATATAGACGTGGGAAATGCGAGGCCGATCGCTCAACGTTGTCGTAAAGTTGCACCTCAATACCGGGAAAAGTTATCCGATTTGATCAAGGGCTTGTTGAGTACAAAAATCATCCGACCTTCAACATCGCAGTGGGCATCACCGATTGTGATTGTGATAAAAAAGAACGGGGTCGATATTCGACTTTGTATCGACTATAGAATGGTGAATCGCCTCGCGAGGTTGATGGTCTATCCGATGCCCCTGATCAATGATTTACTAGAAGATCTGGATAAAGTTTTATGGTTTTGTTCGCTAGACATGGCTAGTGGTTTCTGGGTGGTTTCAATGACTGATCGTGTTCGTGAGATTCGGCTTTCGTTACACCTTTCGGACTTTTCGAATGGAATCGGATGCCGTTTGGATTAAAGAACGCCCCACAGATCTATCAGAGATTGATTGACAATGCTCTCTATGGATATTTCCAGATCAGTGCTGATCGAGAAGCCACCGATCTACATGATGTGTTTACGGAGGGCGAACCGGACCAAGATCAGGGCCGATCAGTTTTGGGAAGGCGGTCATATATAGACGACATTTGGTCACAGCAACATCATGGGATATGCTATGCGATAAGGTCGAACGGCTCCTGAACACCTGAGAGCGCTGGAATTTATCGATCAGTGTGGTCAAGAGTTTCTGGGCTCAACCCAAGGTCGCCTACCTCGGCCATAAGTGTCGATCCAAGGTTTGGAAGCAAACCCGAAAGATTTGGCTGCTCTCAGCAACCTGCCTTTTCCCCGATCACTGAAGGCTATGCAGTCCTTTCTCGGATCTCTGAATTACTATAGCCGGTTTATCGAAGACTTCTCAATTTATGCCGCTATACTATATGAATTGAAGGAAGTGGATTATCATGGGCTACGAGAACGTGATCGAGTGGGAAGATCACTAAGTGAGACTGATCGCGAAACCGAAGTTATTGAATCGAATCTCAAGACTGGATCACTGATCGATCGAACTGTGCCAGGGTCAGAGGACCATATGAAGCGAGCTATGGTAGCTTTCAGTATGTTGAAGGCGAAGATGATCTCGACGCCGATACTGAAACATTTCGATCCGGAGAAGATTCCCGTGGTGATTCTATATGCCAGTAAATGGGCAATATCGGCCACACTGGTCCAAGATCACGACGGAATTTATTGCCCGGTGACGTTCACAAGCCGAACCTTAAAACCGAACGAAGTCAACTACGGTATTGTATATAAAGAAGTGCTGTGCCTTATTACGTGTATTGGATGTTTGTTACTCTATGCTGGTGACTAGATCGATTAAGGTATTGTCCAGGCGATCTAGTCTGGCTTGGTTATTGTCAGCGAATGGGTTAGACGGGAGACTGGGGCGATGGGCAGCGCTGTTATCTCAGTGGACCTTGGAGATCATCAAATGCACCAAGGGTGAAGAAGAAATTCTTGGAACACTAGCAGCCAGCATTACATCCCGATCAGAAGTCGATGAAGCGCTGATCGAGGTCGCTCCTCGGAAGCAACCACGAGAATCAATTATTATACCCCCACCGATCGTCGGCTCGGAGGAAAATCTGATCGTTGTAAGTTTCGACGGATCAGCGAGTGTGAAGAAAGGCGTGGGGGCGTATAGCGCGTTGTTGTGGAAATTGCCAGAATGGACTGTTATATCTGCTGGTTCAGACTATACCCCGGGAATCACGGTAAATGAAGTCGAATATCGTGGTCTGCTGCTAGGTTTGGATCTCTTGCGAGAGCAGAAGATCGGAAGAGTAATCATATGCGGAGACTCAAATCTGGTAATTCGGCAGATCACTGGAGAAATCGATTGCAAAGCACCGCGTTTGAAGCTGCTGAATGATCGTGTTATGAAAGCTCTACGTGGATGGCCAAGTCATGATCTTTTACATGTGAAACGTGATTGGAATCGGAGTGCAGATCATCTGGCCACTATGCCCATGCGTGATCAGACCGGATCAATAGTTACTGATAAAGCATTGCTGAAGGAATTGGTGGAGATCAATAGGCTGCCCGAGCTGATTCATGCGGAAGATAAAAGGGAAGCAGCCCAGGTCTCGATCATGACGAGATCACGAGCCAGATCAACACCTAACAGGCCACTCTCTCGAGAAAGCCTAACAGAAGAAATAGTACAGGAGATGCGGATCGAAAGAATTCTCAAGGCACAAGACGAAGAAAAATGGATCGTTGATTTGAAGGCGTTTCTGAATGGAGATCTGGAGAAGTTGAGCCAGGGTGAAGCAAAAGATTGTGCTAAGATCGCGTCCAACTATGAGATCGACGAAAACGATTTGTTGTTCTACTATGCTCAAGCTGATCAGGCCGATGCAGATCTGGACCGATCAGCAAGGCTCGTGATCCCGGAGACTTTACAAGCTGATATCTTACACCATTATCACGTCAGTTTAGAGGGTGGCCACCAGGGCGTAGGTCGAACGTATCACAGGATTCGCAACATTTTCATTGGAGAGGCTTATATCGGAGTATACAAAAGTTTGTCGGGACATGTAGGGATTTCGAAACCGGAAAAGGTATGCCAAACATCCGAGGTAGATCACCTGGAAATATCCAGGCGACCTACCCTTTCCAAGTGATAGCGATGGATCACATACCGTCCCTGCCAAAATCGTTCAAGGGCAATACCGAGTTGCTGATCTGGACTGATCTGTTCACGGGATTGGTGATCGCGAAAGCGGGATCTACCCGAACAGCCCAACAAGTCGCTTGCAGTTACGAAGAATGTGTTTTTAGGCGGTTTGGTGCCAGTGAAGTGATCAGGCATGATCGCGAACCAGGTTTCATGGCCGAAGTTTTCCGATCATTCAATCAGATGCTTGGTCAGAAACAGAGCGCGACCATGGCATACCATCCGAAGGCGAATGGTAAGGCCGAACGTATGGTACAAACGCTAACCAGATCTATCAAGATGTATGTCGCGGACCCCGCTAACAAGATTGGGATGAATATGCAGAGAGACTGGTGTTTGCGTTGAATTCTTCTTTCGATCGGATCAGGGGAGATACTCCGTTTTACTTGGCGTATGGTTGGGACCCCCGATCTACCATCGAGTCGGTGATTCCTGTTGGATGTACCCGAGGTCGAGATCGCGAAGCTCGTCGATGGCGTATGGGACTCCAGCGCCATTACCAGCGTGCGCGGGAACAAGTGAATGAGCGACAGCGGAGGGCGATCCAAGAGAGAGCTGATCGGAATAATGATCAAGCCGATTCGCATAATATCGAACCGGGAGCAAGGGTCTGGCTTTACTTGGATCGCGTGAAAGAAGAATACGCCCGGAAGTTAGCGCACTTGTGGCATGGACCATTCGGTATATCCGAATTGATCGGTGATCATGCCGCCCGGTTGATCACTGCTGGTACCGATTACGGAATTTTCCCGATCGTCCACTTGTCGAAGCTGAAGCTGGTCCGGGAATATCCCGATCGCCCAAAAACCAGGTTGGCATCCGATGATCAGCCAAGGTTCGACTTCGACGAAGCTCTCTTGCCCGAGGACAGTTGGGAAAGAACGTTGGATCAAAACGAATTTGAAGTGGAAAAGATTTTGGATACTCGATCAGGCAAGAGGACCCGATTTAATCGAACCCATCGTGATTACTTGGTTCAGTGGAAAGGTTACGACGATCCAGCGTGGGTAGATGAACGGGATCTGAAATGTAGAGCTTTTCTAAGGGAGTTTGAACGTGATCGGGTGAGACGAAATCGATTTGAAGTAATGCAAACCCACGAAGAAGGCAACTAGGAGTCTCAATAGTCTGGGTTGACACATTGTGACAGATCAGCCAAAGGTAATGGTCAAAAAGGTGGAGATCAAGGTGGTTGAGCTGGTTCAGAGTCAATGGATATATATATATATAATTCACGCGAACTACATTTGCATACATATGAACGATCGATATACAAGATGGAGACAATATTGGGACCTGGATATGAAGTGTGGATATGGAACGTGAAAGTTACCAAGAAGCTGTCGTGATATATTAATGATTATGAAAAGAACGAAACGGAAGCTGGCTATCATGACAATCACGGGCCATACTTTGTGCGCAGACGAGAAATCTTGAACGTCGGATGATCCATGGGACTTGATCGGTATTGGTTTCGCCAGGGTTCTTGGTGATCGGCAAAGATCAAGGCATCACGCAATGTGCCGATCGGAGTCGGGTGCCCATAACCAGGATACCACTCCCCGCCGTTGGCCTTGACCCCTCGCGCTTCCGCCCGGCGAACAGGCAGGTGCTCCAAGGCGGACGATACGAAGTCAGGGTTGTCGTGGGACAGATGAGGCTGGTCGTGATCGTGGCCGCGGTCGTGATCAGGGGAGTTGCTGGATCAGTTGAACTTGGACTGGGAGGTGAGCCGGTGATCGAAGACGCAGCCGAAGATGCGGGAAAAGGAAGGGGAGATCGTCTCGAGTCAGACATGGGTAGTCGCCAAAACGGAAATTCGGAAATGGATGAGTCGAACTGCAGTCGTTGCGCGGCTGTAGTTCGGCTCAGGGGCGGCTGTGGTAAAGCGATCTGAAAAATGTTAAGAATGAGATGGACCACACATGGTCGTTGATTGGTGACGATGGAACACCCATCAAGATGAGACAGTTGATGGGTGGGACAGGCTGATCGCGCTTACAACGAAAAGGTAGTGGTCGACGGGTGTTCGTGATATGGAGGGATAAGCCAAGTACCGTTACTA